>PVIJ01008057.1:0-77271 GCA_004024925.1 Scalopus aquaticus | reverse complement strand
CCACCTCCCATTTGACCTCTTGTTTAACCAGAAAAGTGTTCACCATGAAAGCAACAGATTTAGGAGAAGAAAAGTAATTATTCCACAAGGCACCCTTACTTATACCTCTTTTTCAGTCTGATTTACAATGATAATTGTAAATTATTACTTCTTTTTTTAAATGAAGGAATTATTAGGTTGATAGAAATTAGGACATAACGACGTTTAAATGAGATAACTGCTTTAATGCCTTTCTGATCTCTCAGAAATCTTTTTTATGAAAAAATCTAGAAATTATTTGTTAAGTAGAATGTAATTAGTTTGGTCTAACAGTATACATTGCTATTGTTGCAAGTGACATGTAAGACACTACTATTGTGTTTACACTACAAGAAATGAAAAACTGACTTTAGAATCAGACATATTCTAATTTGGATTCTAGTTTCACCACTTTTTAATTATGAAGTTCTGTGTAACGTACTTGTTCTTTCTAAGTTTGTGTTTTCATTTCTGTGATTGGGATTAATATTATATTTAATAGGTTATGTGGATATTTTACCGCAAACTTGTATTTCATTGTCTCTTTAGAGAAGGCATCCAGTAAGTGATATTTCCTCTGGCTATTACTGATATTCTTTATTAATATTATCATAAAATCATGCTGAATTATTAAATTCTTCCATTTTCACAAATCACCTCTAATGGAATTGGGCCTTAACTTGCTCCACATATGTACACATATATACAGTATACATAAAAGTACATAAGAATGATGGTATGGATAAACTTGAGAGAATGACGCATATAAAAAAGACCAGAAATAATTGTGGGCCAGGATGCAGAAAAAGGAACACTCATACACTTGTTAGTAAAATGTAGACTGGTTCAGCCTGTATGGAAAACAGTATGGAGGATTTTCAAGATATTTATAATAAATCTACCACGTGATCTGGCAATTCTATTACTAGATATCCACCTGAAAATTGCAAAAATATTAATTCAAAGGGACATATGCACTCCTATGTTCATTGCAACACTTTGCAGTAGCCAATTTATGGAAACAAACTAAGTGCCCTCAAATAGAGGAGTGGATTAAGAATATGTGATATATATATGTATGTCTATGTGTGTATATATACATATGTGTATATATGTATATATACACACAATGGCATACTACTTAGCTATAAAAAAGGATGAACTCTTGCCATTTGTGACAGCAGGGTGAGAACTGGAGGGTATAATGGTAAGCAAAAGCAAAATAAGTCAGAAGGAGGAAGACAATTACCAGATGGTTTACTAATATGTGGAATATAAAGAAAAAAATAAGCGAAAAACAAACCAAGAAAAGACAAAATCCTTGAAATATAACTGTAAAATTCAGGCTGGCAGTAGAAGGTTGGGGTGCAAAGGTGGGAAAGCACAATAACTATGGTGAAAGACTGTGGATGCCTTGCTGGGGCTGTGGTGTGGTAACATACATCCGAAGAGGTGTGATCCTGTATCTCTGAGTTATATACAGTGGTGTAAGCCAATGTTAGCTTAATAAAAATATTATTTAAAAAAATTCACAAACAAAAATAGGGCACTAATTCTACTTAACACTTTCTTGGCTCCTATTATCTACAAATAAATTCCAGACATCTTTTCAGGTACCACATTGCTTTGTCAACTTGGTTCTGCACTTTCTGTTTATATATTTCTTTATTCAATCATTTATCTGTACAATTATTTACCTGTTCATTTTTTAATTGCACAAATATGTTTTGATGATCTATTGTGTGCTAGATACTAAACTAGGTATTGGGAAAAGATCAATGAGTAAAACAGAATTGCTGCTTTAATTTTGTATAATATTGTATGGTCTCATAGAAGTTGACATTTGGAATGATAAATGATAACAAAAGAGATGAATATGATAGCAGAGTCATGAATAAACTTACATGGAAACAATGAAAGAGAATAATTAGATGCATTTATTTTACATTACTGTTATGATTATTCTATTGTAATTTTCCTTAGGTATAAATGCTGCAAATTCTATTTGCTGATTCTATTTTAGTGTCTTGGTTTTTCTAAAAATATCAAAGATTCCAGATTTTGGCCATATACTTTTTGTACTACAGTTACTGAGGCTGCAACTGAGATTACATTGGTGCTTTTCATTTTCATTTTACTTTTGAATATTATAGGATCTTGTAAACATAATTCTTCTAGTTATAAACAAGATTGTAAATTTATCAATTTAAAATGTAGATTTTCTTGAAACTTTTATTGGAAATTCAAGATTTTTTTTTCTTATTCAAGTGCCAGAGAGAAGTTTTGATCTTATTTTATTTTACACATGATTGAGTTTTGACTATTTCATTAAGTTTTTTGCTCTTAACTATTGTGTTGTTTACATTGTGGTCAGAGTATATGTTTTGCATTATTTTTGATTATTGGAATATTTTTACATATCCTTTGTGGATGAAATTCAAACATCTTAAATAAATAGAACTAATTAAAACATTTTATTAGTATGTTATATAAAACACTTCAAAATATTTCATGGTGATTAAAAATGACAGCCAAATAATTAGATTGATTTTAAGTCCTCACAGAAAGAACTAATATTTTCCAAAAACAATCATAATATTCTTTTCATATTTCATTAATATGATAAGATCAAAATAATAATATGAAAATGATAAAATGAAAATGATTGTGTAAAAAATACAAGGACTCAATTACTGCATGTTTTAACAACAGGATAGTCTATCTTTTATAGTTATTTTAGAATACTTTGGTGGTGACCATAATCCATGACCTCAGAAGCAATCTCTAGAGGCAAGACCTAAATAAGAATGCAAAACAGTTTTCATAGTGTCAGTTTGTAAGTAATGCTAACATGTAACCGAAATAAATAAATATTGACCCTGTTACTTTTGATAAATAATACTATCAGGAAAAATTAAGATTTTTTATGCTTTTTATCTGAATATATTACATATCAAATTAAAATGAATTCTGCAGTAAAATTTTACTTTAGACTCCAGTATTCTTAGCATTAATTTTTTGGATTTTAATTAAAGGATATCTTCTTACTGGCTTACACCTTTACATTTATATTATCTCTATAGAATACATCCCTTGAAGAGTCAAATATAAAAAAGAATTAGTATTCTTGCTTGTAGTTTAAATTTAAAGCAAAATTTTGTGATGTTTTGTAGAAAGAATATGTATTGAAGAAATCAGTAAGATATTTAATTTAGATGGAGAAACAAGACAATTTTGTAGTTCATCCTTTAAGTTCTTTGTGGAAAATATATCTGTTAGTTAAATTCATAGGGTATTTTAAAATAGTCTTCAGAAGTCAGCAGAGAAAGTTGTAATGCTAGAGTTGTTGAAAGTCTGACTGGGTAAACCAGTTGGAAATAGAGACCATATAATGAGTCATAATATTTCAAAATAATGGTCAGGATGACCTAATGAGACATTTTCATTTCCACAGTCTCTGAACCCTGTAGCTTCATTGGACAAAACAAGAATTTTGTCAGTGGGAGTTACATGGTGATATCCATTGCATCGCCTTGAAATTCATGGGCCAGTGACCTAGCCAGCAGGGTAATGTTGTGTAAAGGCAATTGAAAGCCTAATAAAATTGGGCTTCTGTGTATAATGGAGGCAAAATATAATTTTATTGTCCACTCTAAATTGCACATTGCTTAGAGATGGACCCATATACTACCCATTTAAATAAAAGTTAATTCCTTTCTGGAAAAAATATTTCATTGATCAATGTCCATTTTCTTAATGATTGTGAATCAAAATAACAGTAACTTAAATCCTAACACTGCCAACAAAATTTAGTTGAGGAGAATGATTCATCTTCATCAGAAACATCAATTTCAAAATAAATATAGAATGTATCAAAGCCTAAATGGCACTTTTTACCTAATATCTATTTAATTCTCTGTCACATGGACTATAATTTAAATTTATTCCTATAGATATTGTGTGGATTTTAATAAATCTGTTTTACTGGACATTTTGATCAAGTAATGTGCTACTGTTCTCTAGGTCAGTGTTCAGAAGTTTCTTCAGTTTTTATTAGTTTTCCTTATTTCTTACCAAGTTTTATTCCATGGGCATAGTTCTTTCACAAAATAAGAATTTTTCTTTGTAATTTAGTACATAATTTCAAATATCTCAACAGTATAATAAAATTCTAAATACTTTTACTCATATCCAACATTTACATCTTGCTTCTCTTCTATTTACTTTATTATTCTTTAATATACATATACCCCGCACATGCTCACATGAAGCTCTAATTAGGTTATATATTTTCCCTAAGGTTTTTGCAATTAGAGATCTAGTGTTTACTTACCACTAAATACTTCATTATATAAGTATATATTTAAGAAATCTAGTGTTCCCTTACCACTCAATATGCCACTAAATAAGTATATATTTCCTAAGAAGGATATTCTCTTTAATAGCAACAGTATAAATTTTAAGTAAAAACTTTTATATTGATACAGTATTACCTAATCCACAATATATATGAAAATTTTCATGTCAATTTCCTTAATACCCTTTTCTGGGATCAAGCATTTAATTTAGTTCTCATGTCTCATAAATATCTTTTAATTGGCTGTCCTCATTCCTTTTTGACTTACATTTTGAAGAATACTGGTCAGAATTTCCCTCAATTAAGCTTTATCTCAGTTCCTATATGATTAGACTCAATTTATGAATTTTTGGCAAAAGTGTCACAAAACTGACATTAGGAACCTTTCATTATATATTTGAGGATGCACAATGTTTTCGTTCCAATATTAGTGATTTTAACTTTGTCATGATGTTAAAGGCTTTTTGTTTTAATTTGTGAATACATATTTTAAGATTCTATAAATATCCTTTTATGCAAACTTTTGTTCACTCTGTGGTATCTAACAATGCTTTTTCTAATTCTGTAATTCCTGCTCTATTTGTTAGTTAACATTCTGTTTTAAGGGAGAAAATTTTTTCTCTGCCCTATTGTTATTCATATATGTATATATGTGTATGTTTGTGTATAAAATATCTCCTTAGTTTCATGGAATCTTATTCTGTTCTATAGAAATGATCTTTTGCTGTAGTTATTTGCTTTGGTACTTAAATTGTATCAGATTTGGGCAATGGGTCCCTTCAAGCTAACAGATTTTTCCCACTTTTAGGCTCAAGATATATGCCAGTGTTCATAATCTGTTTTCCCTGCCCTAATCTTTGTCAGCTATTTTGATAAAAGTGGTCTACTTTTGTTTAGTGGATAATAGTATTTTAAATCCAAGTTTGGAATTAGTATGCTAACTGCCATTCATGTATCATTTCTTCTAGCCCTATTGTTGAAATAAATCTACATATCTGAATTATACATGTTTGTTGTTACTGATAGCTTTGCTTTAAGAACTACTCAATGAACAGAACTTTACATCTGTATGTAGGTATAGGTGTGTATATGCACTAACATATTTAATTTCTGTCTCTCTGTGGATAAATTAGACAGGTAGCTGGGTGATAGATCTGTGTTGTTTGGGATTGGTTTCAGCCTGTTGATAATAAAGCTTTGACTAAAAATGCCTGGAGGCACTGCCTGGGTTCCTGTGAGTTTCCCAGACATTTCTCTTTTTAAGTCAATGGACTAGCCCTTGGGTTCCTTATTTGTGCAAGATGCCCTTCATCAGTAACTACCAAGAAAATGAACAATTAGAGGCTTATTGCTAATAGGACCTGGAAGTTAAATAGCATATCTAGGCTATTAGGTTCTCGGTAGCAAAGAAATTACAGGGACCTGGGTGCTGAGGCTGAGGGTGGGACTTGAGAGGTTATTTGGCTTTTATTGGTGAATTTAAATCATTTGATGTCCTATCAAATCCAGTCACTCAGCAAACCTTGAATTCCTATTTTGGACTCCTCAACTCACTGAAGACTTCTGTTCAGCTCAGGGTCTACTTCCCTGCTCCTTAGGAAATTGTCAACAGGGAGAAAGTCATCGGATAATCATGGGGATTACTTTCATTATGTTTTCCTCCTTTTTAATTATGACAGTTCTATTCTGTTTGTTATTCAGTGTCTGAAAACTGTACCCGCATCTATATTTTCCAGGTTTGTAATTTTTTTCAAGGGACAGAAAATTAAGTATTAACCACTTTGTCATTTTGGAATAAAAACCATGTATGAATTTGTTAATGTGAAATCTATGTTTTCGAATATAATAGTTTTTGATATATTTTATTGACAACAAAGCACTACGTATCCCTAATTCCAATACAAGTGTATTAGAGAATTACCAAATTCAGACTTCCCTTTGTGCCTTTCTTTTTTGTTAGAAACTACATAGCTATTACATGTGTTTCAGTTTAGCAAAGATGGATGATACTAGCATGCTACTTGCTTCATTCATACAACAGCATGTTTCAGGAAGAAAGGTGTAATATGTTACCTTGCCTATACAGAATCACTTAAACTGTATATATGCAAATACAGTACCTCAGGTTTGTATCACTGTTATAAACTTGGATTGGATCAGATGATATTAGTGTGAAAGCACTAATGTATTCTGTTTCCAAAATACTGCCATTTAAACATTCAAGTAGACACTCTACACTTCCATCAAACCATTAAGCAGTATTATTCTCCTTTATTACCTTTGCTTGTGGGCTGCAACCTTTTCAACATGTACCATTTAGATCACATTTGGAACATTTATTAGATAGACTGTTAAAATTCATTCTGCTCTTTTTTCAAATAGGCATTGTATTAAAGCAGGTTTATTTATAAATAATAAATTCTTTGTTGGAATAATTTATTTCTAATTGGTAAATTACAGTCATAATTAGTGACCTTTGTAAAAAAAAGCAGATCCTTTTTGAGATCAGAAGGATATTTTGATACTTCATACTAAAGATATGTAGGTGGAAATCACTCATGAACATTTGAACGAATGAGACACGAAGATCACATGTAAGAAACAAGTAGATTTTTCTTACTAGTTTAAATGTCTATCAAAAGAACACTGTAAATAAAATTTATAAGGTATGCCAGGACTAAACGGGGCCTTTTTTTCAAGGCATGGCATTCAGTACAGAGCCAAATTTATACAATGTATGCCTTGCCAGAGACAGGAAAGACACCTCCATCTTGACTAATTCATTTCTCTCTAGACAGGTAGAAACATTTCTCAAAAAAGGAAATTTTATATCCTCTAAAATCATGCACACTTATTCTATCATAGTAATAGGTTACTATCAACCTAATGGAATAGAAATAATCTATTAAATAGACTATTCTATGAAAAAAATGAAAGCATTCTTGTAATTGAAAGTAGAATGCAAACTAGAAATCTATTTAGAGGTAATAAGAAAGTTTGATTCTTCAGCAAAACATCCCACAAATTGTTATTTTATACTAAGAATTTAGTATTTTCAAAAAATAAGAGGCTACTTGGTTAGTTTATAAAAGCCTTGGGCCAGTAATTAGAACACATAGGTAAAATGAGGAGCTTTGCTATTCACTGGAATATGTCCTTGGGCAAGCCACTCAGTCTTTTTGAGGTCCCATCTCCTAAAAAAGAGATATTACAGTCATATAAACGTGTAGATGATGATGATGGTGAACGTAAAGACTTTTCTCTAAAAAGATAAGGTAAAGCTGGTAGTAAATCAGGTGTGGGAGGGTAGGGCTATGATGAAAAATTCTCTCAATTCTTTTATATATATATAACATATATATGTGTGTGTGTATATGTATGTGTATATATATACACACACATATATTTATATATGTATATAAATATATGTATATATTTATATATAATATATACATACAATACATATATGTATATGTTATATACATATAATATATATAATACATATACATATAATACAAAATTGTATTATATGTACAAAAATTGTATTATATGTACAAAATTGTATTATATGTATATAATTGTATTATATTATATGATGTATATATACATGATTGTGTATATACATTGTGTATATACATTGTGTATATACATATACATTGTATATATACATTGCACATATACAAAATTATATATACATATAATACATATAATATATATGTATTATATGTATATACATATTATATGCGTGTGTGTGTGTGTGTGTGTGTGTGTGTGTGTGTGTGTATAACATCATTGTTCATTTTTGTGAAATGTTTGCTCTCTCCTCTCAGGTGTAGTCCCCATAGAATTCCCACCACCAATTCACCCGTGCACCATCGCCCTAATCCCTGTGCCCTTTCAGTCCTTTGTAAATTGCTTACTAAGGAATCTTACAAGATTCAAAGATAAAAGACCTGGCTCAAAGGAAAAACTACTTGCACAGTTTCCTTCTGCTTCTAATTGGATGAAGAGAAAGCTCTATGATTGTCAGGAGAATGTATTCTCTTTTCCACAATGGGGGCATTGGGAAGGAGGCTGAAGGAACCTATAAGGCTATGCATCCTTGTCAGAGATAGTAAATCTAGATAAATGCTACTGATGGCTTTGGTTTGTGACTCGCACCCTGCACAGCCCCATGCAGACAGACCCACACTGAACAGAGGGTAACAAACATATGTTCACTCATTTTCCTATCTAGATTGTTTCCAAGATTTATTGCTTTGGGATGTTGGGACAGCTTTGTAGAGTTCAAAGATTGTACATCACTTCAGAAATTGTAAACATTTAAAGCCCTTAAACTCTGCCAATGAATATATTAGCAAATTTTCTCTGCCTTCAAACTGATCAGCTTTCTTGTATACCAAAAATATCCTTCGGATTACCCATCCTACTTTGAGTTACTGCTCCACTATCTAGTCCCTCTTTTTCAAAATTCTTGGGAAAACAGGATGAAATTGACATTTATGCAACTTGCTGGTTTTCAAAAAAAATTTCTACAATTTGACATTCTGCCAAATTTAATTTAATAATCCTGTCAGTTCTCCATGTTCTCTCTGTAGCAGTTGGCACGATTATCTTTTCTCTCTTGAAAATCTCCCCCTTAGCTTCCAACATATTGTGCATCCTTTTATCCTCCAACCTGTCTGAAGTTTATAGCCTGTCTCTTGTTTACCCAATTTGGCAATACTCATGTTCCCTAGATTTAGCTTTACTGTTTGTTTGCTTAATTTATATGTTTTAATTGTAATCTCTTTGAAGATGACCTCTTAGTATATATCTCAAATTTTCTCAGGGTAAGTGATTACTAAATAATTAAAAATTAAAGAAATCTATTTTGAAAGTGAATTTCAGTTTGATTGGAGAGTTCTTGAATACCAGAACTTCAGTTGAAATTTCATAACATCCTTCCAATGACCAGTATTTGTTTTCCCACAGCATGGATGTATTTTTATTGAGAATTAAAAAAATGACATTAATTTATGATTATCAAAGTAATAAAATTCAGTGTGTAAAGATGAAAATATAAAAAGTCTAATAAATATAAATATAAAAAGTCTAAAAAAGTCTATCATAAAAAGTCTAATAATATTAAACATTTGACTCTATAATAGGTATTTCACTAAAAATGTAATATGTATTATGTTATGTCTCATAGTACTACAAACGAAATGTTAATATCATTTCTATTGTTAGAAAACCAAGAAGGATATTTGCTTCAGTTCACATAGTTATTTAGTGGTAAATATGGCATATCAAGATACCTAAGATCCCACTTATTCATAACTATTTTGTCTTACTCAGGGATGCAAGAATAAAAATTAGGTGCATCTTCCTTCAGCATTCCTTGTACATGCTACATCATTTCTGCCTAATGAAAGTACCTTCCCTGAATATATGAGACAAAGTGATGTTTTCTTATATCCATCTTACTCAGCACCTGGAAATTCTATTCCAAAAACTCTACGCTATCCCTCCACACTATTCCTAACTTCAACTAGGGACAGTCCTTCCTTTGTACTAGTCACCTTTATTCCGGATGCCTGCCAGTTTCCTCAGTAGCAAGTGTTACCTCTGCATGGTCTTGAGTGAGGAAATGGATATAAAACAGGCTGCATTTCTCTTTTATGTCCCTTCCCTTTACTTTCCCACCTCCATTACTGATGACCAGCCAGATTTATCAGATTTTACCAAAGAATTGGAGAAAATTAAAGTAAAAATAGAATGATTTCCACATTTAATCTATTTGCTAAATATGATTATTTCATTATTTCAATGGCAAGCCACTGGGATTCTTTTGTGAACTCACCAAGTTCCTAACCATAATGCTCTGTATGTAGGCCTTCTTCCTCCTTGAGAATGACTTTCCTTAAAATTCTAGTCTGAATCTCTATTACTTCTCACCTTGGAAGACTTACCTCATATCCAGAGAAATTTGGTCACAGGGTCTGTCTGCTTACTGATAACACTGGTCAACAAATTTTTACAAAAGTCATGTTACTGAAATAAAATTAGTCATTTCTTATCAATTTGTATGTGCTAAACACAAATATGACAGTCAAATTCTAATTTTGGCTCTAGGTTTTTTTTTGTAATCTACAATAAATTGATGTTTACATCACAAAATGCATGCCAATAGTAATAGGTCAAAAAATCAAGTCATAGACTACTTTTTAGATTTCTTCACTTGTCTCTTGTACAGCTGTTCAGGAATAGACTAGATGGAAGACGGTTTCCATTGCGCAAAAGCACAGCCTTAAGACTCAGTTTCGAAGAGTCTAGAAATAGTCTCCATTCCTGTGGGTCATGAGTGATTTCTAAGGCATTCATGAAGCCCTCAATATCAGAACAGAATACCAGAGTATTTTCCTTTCTGAAGAAAGGCTCCAACTGCTGGTGGCACTTTTGATATAAAGTAATTGTGACATCTTCTTCTAGAAGATTCCATTGTTGGAGTCTTGATCCTAGCAATTCTGCCTTGTTCTTGGATAAATTCAAATCACGAACCAGGTCATTTAGTTCTTCCTGTGTTAGTCTGTGTGGGGTTGATGATGCACCACAGTGAAAATATGGATCACTGCATGCTGATGGAACAGGAGAAGAACAGGTTGGCTCACCGTTGTTCTCATCAGATGAATCAAGAGAATAATCTGCTGGAGGTTCTGGAATAGGAAGTCCCTCACCATGTGGAACTGGTCTCACTGCAGACAGAATGTTTGGATAGACTATTCTCGACTTCTTTTGCTTCGTTATTCTGCCGGAAAGAGGAGGAATGAAGCCAAAATAACAGTCTTTTATGTGGTTGCTTGGCTCTCTCCACAACATGGGTACTGCAAACTGCGTTGATGGTCTTTTGCCATTTAACCACTGTGAAAGCTGTGTTGTACATGTAGCACAGCATATATGCAGGGCCCAAGACTTGTCTTGGTCACCAACCTTGCATCCGAAGTCAAGATGATAAGGCTTCTTCACTTGAGAAGTGATCCTTTTCTTCTGGTTGGTTGGCAAATGTCACTTCCCCACAAATAGAGCAGAAATTGTCCACTCTCTTAACACACTTTCGAGGCATTACTGTTCTGTATTTTGCCTAAATGGATAAAATAATAACAGTTCTGTGGAACAGTAGCTTAAACTGTCTCGCACAATGTCTGAAATATTTTCAATGCTCAACCTTTCCTACAGGGCTTTATCTAGTGCACTGCTGACATCAGCTTACTTCAGCAGCTGCCTGGCAGTAGTATTGCATTGCATCAGAAAATGATGCAATCAACTCTGGATGATGTGTACATGATGGTATTATGCAATGAGATGCAATATTACATCATTTTTGGCTGATTTAGGATGTTGTTGCAGTCCTACTGGATAAATTTACACAGTGAAACATATAAAATGAATTATATGAAATATCTTCAAAACGAGAGCTAATAAAAAATGTTCAGGGTTATATTCATGTTCATTACACCAAGATACTACAGATTAGGGCCTTTTTAAGTCAGTAACGATCTCACTGTTGGCCAGTGTAATCTGGGACACTCAGTATATACCCCAGGCCTCATTTATTCAGTATAAATAACAGAAGGCCATGTCTAACTGGCCTTTTGTACTTCAAACACAACAAAACAGCACAGTTACAGTGTTCCACCTACAAATTGTGTCCTTAAGTGGTCTTCCTACATGAGATGCAAATGTATCTGTTCATTTTTTTGTAATCCTCAACCGAATAACTATTGAATAAAACATAGACATTCACATATACGTCCCACAGATAAGCTTTAAATCTCTGAGACAGTACAGTGTAAATCCACTCAGTTTTTTCCTTTACTTGTTGAGAAGAGTATTTATATATGAAAATGGGACAGAATAGAATTCCTATATGTGATAGCAATAAGGGAGTATAAAAACTTGGCAGGAAGAACTACTTTGAATTTTCCTGTAGAAATAGATATTATTAACAATGGATTATTATTTTTCAACCATTTAATTAAAAAATAGGAAATAAGGGATAATAATGCCATAATAATTTCTTGGAATAAATTATACCTAATTAGATTTTTGTCTTTATTTTCCTTTAGAACTCTGTTTGGATATTTGTTAGTGTTGATTTTTATTTTGAGATTTATATCTTTATTACATGAAATATCTTTACAATTCTAAGTTTTGTATCATTGTTAAAATGAGGAATATATTCTATTTAACTATTTTAGAACTAAGATAATTAAATTCCCTTCACCACTAATACATATATTACAGATAAATGCTTTTTTGTGATAATATAAACAGAAGATGTGCAAAATAAAGACATGGCAGATATATTAACTTTTTTAAAGGCATAAGTCCTAGCATAACATTTAAAAAATTACTTTATTCCTCATTTTCTACATCTTATGGTTATTTTTATATGTTTTATAAAATTTTTATAATAATGTAAGATCCTTGAGGTCAGAGAGAAAAATAATGTGCTTGTAACTGTGAGGTGCTTGGTAAACAATTGGTTCTTCATTAACTTTCTGTTTCACTAAACAGTATATGCTAAAGGCACTTAAATCTTTAGAAAAAGATGAAGGATTTAGGTAGACCTGATTGGGGATGAAGAAGACACTCAGAATCTGTGTTATTCGATGTAGTAGCCACTAGCCTCATGTGGCTATTGAACACTTGAAATGTAGCAAGTTCAAATTAAGATGTGCTTTAACTATAACCACATGTACTCTGGATTTTGAAGACTAAGTATAAATACAGGAATGTAAATATATTAGCAATTTTATATTGAATGCATTTTGAAGTCTGCTTTGAATATACAAAATATATTATTGCAATTAACTAGTTAATTTTAATAATTGGTTATTTAACTTCACCTGATTATTTTTACTCTGTTTTAATATGGTTACTAGAAAATTGAAAAATTTAACATATAAAATTACTTGTGTGGCTTGAATGTGTGGCTCATACTTTATTTCTATTGGATAGTATGACTGTGTATTTTTTTTTTCTAGAATTGACCTTATATAATAAAAATCTCTTTCCTTGAAGAGCAGCTTAGATGTATTGGAAAACTTGCACTTCACAAAAATAAATATTGTCTCCATATCAGTTCATTGTTACCTTTCTTCTCTGTAACTAAAAAATGTTTATTTCTCAATAATAACTTTTTCTATTTTTGGTAAGAATTTCTATGAGAATTTTTTTTCTAAATCTGTGTAATAGAGAAGAACTGCACAATGTTATTACAAACAATTCTGAAAACACAAATATTCTTTGGAAAAAAATGGTTTCAACCTTCCCTCCAATGTATAAGAAATTTAAAATGTTATTTCTCAAAATATCTTTTTCAAAAATATATATTTGTTTATGTATCTATTTCCTAAAGATGGCCAATTTTATTTGTATTATTTATTATTTCTTTATTGTCTTAACAGTGGTTTACAATACCATACATGATTTAGGGGCATACATTCACACCTCTTTAGATACATGATACACCACACACCTACCACCAAAGTACCCATAGTCCTCCTAGTCCATTGAACCCTCTCCATTTTTCCCCACCCTCCCCCTCTAGTACCCTCAATTCTGTAGTCATATTTTGACATACTAAGTCATGGTGAAAACATGTTATGATTGCTATTGTAAGGTCCAACAATTTGTTTTCATGACTCACTGGTGTTTATATGAAATCTCTTTAGAGTAAATAACCAAAATTAATTATATAGAAACCCCTGCTGATATTCTTTTTCTCTTCCATACTGCTTAAACTGTTTTTGCATATTAGAGTGTCCTCTTTTTAATTGATGTCTCAAGACATGCCTTCCATAACCTCCAATAATAATTACTAACGATAAAATTTTACTATGACTAAAGACATTACTAATTAGTTTGAGCACTGAGTTTCCAATTTTCTTTGCCAAGTTCAAATTGGTCTTTATTTTGTAATTCCTTCTGAATACTAAGTAGTCACTGCACTAAAATAGCTTTTACTTATTTTCTTGTAATTGAAATATTTCATGAATAAAACTAGATAATAATTGAGATATGATCGTATCAAACAAAAACTCTAAGATGTTAATAAGTTTGCTCTATTAAATGCTTTGCAGCCACAGAGACTTGTTTTTAGAACTTGATTCTTCTAGCAGTATGTCTCAACTATGCACTATTGGCATTTGGGGCAGGAAGATTTATCACACTGTGGTGTTTTTCTACACATTACTGGACCTTTAGTCTCTTTTTTCTGTACTCTCCAAATAATAATAGCAAGCACCCTATCACCCTCCTTCCTCCATTCACCTGCCTACCCCCCTGCGTGCTTGTTTCCAAATGGCAGTACCACTACATGAAACAACTATTAATCTGAATTTTTCTTATTATTTTTCTCATTGCCTTTACAGTAATGGAATAGCTCTAATCTCCTACATAAAACATTTTGACTCATCATAAAATATGTAAACTTTTTGTATACTTATTACCTGCCAGTCATTATGCTGAGTATTTTACTTGTAATAACTTCTCCTAAGAATCCTTAAGTTACATCCTACTATTATCTTCATTGTTTAGGTAAGGGAACTAGAGCTAAGAGTCATCAAATGACTTGTCCAAAGTAATTAATTAGAAAGTGGCAGAGTCCCAAATGAATCAGTAAGTCTGGAACCAGAGTCAAGGCTGTTAAAACATTGTTTTGTTACATAGTCTTTTCTTTTTTTAACTTTTCAAGTTCTTTTATTCTGCCTCTTCTATTTTTAAGATTTAGATAATGCACAATATTTTAATGGAGATAGGGCTTCAAAGATTTTGGTGGCTAACAAGTTATTTACATCCTAATTCATGACGGAAATATTTCATTGGATATTATTTCTAATCTCATGCTTAACCAACTATGACTCTTCATTTTTTCTAACTTCATTGAGATATAATTGACATAAAGCATTGTTTAATGTATGCCATAATTATTCGATATGCATTTATGAGAAAATGCTTACCATAAGGTTTATATGTCATGTTAAATTTTACTGTTATAGGGTGCTAAACACATAATTGATATTCTGAAATAGCTTATTCCTAAAAGTCAAAATTCAACTATTGCTTTATTGTCTCTCCCCACTCTAAATCTTACAGTGAGTCTAACTTTTTGTTTAGGGGAGGGGAGATTAAATTATAACCAATCATTATAATTGTGCCCCTTTCCATATATTTTGGAAAATAATTATTTTTTAAAATTGCTGTCCATTGTCAATGTAAAAACCAACAGTCATTTCCTCACTGTGTTTTATCGTTTTCTATTCAGGCTCAGCCATCTCTAAAGCATAGGATTATGGATGATTTCAAATGTCCTGGGGCAGAACCTGATATATAACTGTGCTTGAAATATAACTACAGTTTTATTTTTTGTTAATGAAATTCACTATACTTTCTTTTTAAATGTAAATCATAGACCTAGGCTGAGAAATAAGGCTCCTGCAAAGAACAACAGACCTTTTATTATATGCATGAATTTTAAACTACATATATCCATGGGACCAAATTTAGGGTGTTTATACCCAGGCAAATATATTAACTCTTTACATAATGCAGTAAAACACACCCACACACACAAATATATGTCAATGATAAATTGCCTTCATTTATAAAGAAACACGGTGGTGAAATCATTGTTTTCTTTTTTAACTTATATAGTTGTTAATCATTTCATTAGTTTATATGCATTGTATCAACTGTACCTCAGGTTCTGTGTGAAAACTTTCTTTTGTAATTTGTGACAGGAAGAATTTTCTCTCTTCTGAGATGATGGTATAATTCCTTTTTGATAATAAGAGGTATGTTATTTACTTTCTCTTTTTTTGCTCAAGTTACCAGGAAGTACTGGGCAAAATGCAAATATTATTCAAGGTGATATCACATTTATCTCAAGTTCATGTTCCTTGATATTCTGTTTTTATTTTACTAAATTATTTTACATGCATTTTGGTTGAGTGTCACCTCAAAATGTTTTGGAAAATTAAATAAATTTAATAATATTTACTTGTAGGGAATCAGTGCAGATTCATAAGATAAAAATGGGAAAAGAAAAAGGAAGGAGGGAAGGAAGATGTGTCAATGATGTTTTCAAAAATGTTAATATTAAAACTTGGTGAGGGATCTCTGAGAAACACAAGTTAACACATTAACTATATTAGTTCCACCAGTGTGTCTAAAAAATGACCTATCATTTCCTGAACCCACTAATTGGTAAGCACTCTTGTAGAAATGCTTACATCCTGTATTATTGAAGAAAAGCACCTGGCATGCTCCTAACTGAAAAAAAGCAATTATCATTTAGTCAGATGAATCATCTGGGGCTAATTTCCACTTCTACCTCTATCAGCAACCGATGAAAATGTAAGGTGCGTTGAAGGCATCAGCAACAAATTTATTTTGAATTGCATGTTGTACCAAGCTCCCTTTTAATAATATCTTCCTGTGAAATGACAGGCTAAAAGATGTGTCCTTGGGGATGATTTATAAGAAGGGTTTGGTTCCCATTGTAAAATATCCCTATGTTTGTCAGTGCCAACATTGAGATAACAGAAGAGTAGGAAATGATTCTACTTGAAAAGAAAGTCAATGAGTGAATGGAAAAGGAAATTTAAAGTAGGTACTCCTACATTTAAGGTATTTAGACTGGCTTTTCTTTCAGTTCTTTGGAAGACTGTTAGAATGTACGCTTCCCAAATGTTATAATATTTACTATATGAAATAGTAGAGAATCTCAGATTATAGTTTTGTAGCCAATTAAAATACATGATTGTAGTAAAAAATTCAAATGTGACATTGCTGTAAAAGTTCTTAGAATTCTATTAACCAGAAAATCCAATTATCTGTCACATCTTATTTCTACAGCATTCCATTTTTTTTTAACTTTTAATATTGCATAAATTATATTACTGGCTTTTGGATAATTATGTATAACTATAATGCATTTGTTTAATTAAAAGTTATTTTCTAAGGGTTTTATTTCTCTAATTCATGCCAACATATAATTATGTGTTATTAAGGTGTTTCGTACAATTATAGTTTTAAATTTTCAAGCAAACTTATGGGGTTATGTCATCTGGCCATCCATACATTTCTATAAATCCTCAAAGTAGATTAGATTACCCTGTTATAAAGGGCTGATAAAACCTGTTAACATGCCCAAGACTTGAATTTATTTGTTCCATATTAGTTATCATTCCTAGTCCATAAACATCATAAGGGAAAAACTATCTTTTCTAATTTACACACCAAATAGCCAGTCTTATCACAGAACATGATACATAGTAGTTCTTAAGATATACTGAATAAATATATTTAGCATATGAATTAAGAGATTCTATTTTTCAAATAATAAATAAAAATAAAATATGTATAAAATAGGAATGGGTTTCTTCAAAAGAAACATCTTAAATAATTAGAAAATACTTTGATTTGTCATAGAAGACATCAGGTAAAATACCCCTTTGAAAATAAGCATATTCCAAAGACCATGCATAATCAGGCATTAGCGTTTAAGTAAATGAGATTTATAGTAACATAAAAAAGAGTTTTGATCATTTTTTTTTAGCAATCTGCTTTACTTAAGTATTAACTCTACTAACTACTAAAACCTAAGTGCTTCAAAATTAAAATTTTTGATTTTACAGTATTTTCAGATGTCATAAACACAGGACTATTGGAGTTGACAACAGTGTCATACATTTCAGGATTTCCTGTTTTCACTATTCTTTTTTTTTTTTTTATACATACAAGCAGGGGTACAGGCCAGAGGTGTGGGGCGGCGAGAGGGTTCACCAGAGACGGAGCGGGGAGCAGAACAGGCAGATCAGAAATACACTGCTGAGGGGAGCAGCGGGTAAGGCAGGAGAGGTCTGCCGTGCCATGTGGGATTCTCCCTGGCCGGGCGTCGAACTTGCATCGCCGCTGCCGACAGCTCCACAGCGCAGCACTTAACCGCTGCGCCACCAGGGAGGCCCATGTTTTCACTATTCTTGCGAGATTTGTGATTCCTTTACATGAGCTATTTGTATAAATTCTGAAACATATATATATTTTGTTGCCGATGATTGAGATAAAAGTAACCGAAAAATTAAAAGCAATACAATTTTTGTGCTGTAAATTTACTGTTGACTTTCTCTCCCCTTTCCTGTACTCTCCTAGCTTCCCTATGGTGTATGACTGTGGAACTTGGAGGGCTACAACATAATGTCCTAGTATTCTGTCTGCCTCTCTAGTGTCAATTTATCCGTGCTCTGATTGTATCCTTTACTTCTTCTTCTTCTTCTTTTAAAGTGTTGACCACTTCTGGGATTCTATCTTAGGAATTTCTTCTCTTGAACATCCATTCTGTATTATCTTGTCTACTCTTAGGACTTCTAATATCACAGATATGTTTATAATGTGCATGTGTGTATTTTGGCTCAGTTCTGTTATTGCTTCCACTCCATCTACCTATTGGATATTTCCACTTGGAAATTCGTAGTCATCTTAAACTCATATATGCTCCACTATAGCCATCCTCATACTTATATAACATACAAGTCTCTTTGTATAAATGCATCACACACCATATACTCCAGCACATGAATCTCATACCTGGTGTTGTCTTTGATTTCTTTCTTCCTCTTATCCCTTGATCCAAGTAAGCACCTAATTATAGATTTGACCTCAATGTATAGCACCCATTTTTTTACTTCTCTCTCTCCTATTAGTACAATTTAGTATTATATCATAAATCTTGTTTAGATTATATATCCTTATTGCTAGTGCTCTCTAACTTCATTTTCTATAATCTAACATCTATACTTCAGTAATCTTTCTAAAATTCAGATTTAGTCATGTCATTTTTCTGTTCATACTGCTTCAATGATTTTCCATTACACTCAGGACAAAGTTCAAACTTCTTAAAAATTCTCCTTTGTTCTGGTCCTTGCAAATGGCTCAGATCATTGGCACTACTTGCTTCTTATTCTAAACCCCCATTATGGTAAACAACCCCAAATATTATTCTCATAGCCCTTGACTTTGCTGCTTCCCGTACCCACTTGTCATTTACCTGGCAAGCAGTAGGTACTCACTAAATTGTGTGGAAAAATATTGGGTAATATACTACAGGTAAAATATACTACAGGTAAGAATATTTATTTGGGGGGCTATTTTTAAAGATTTATTTATGCATACAAGCTGGGGTATAGGCCAGAGGTGTGGGAGTGGTGAAAGGATTCACCAGAGACAAGAGTGGGGAGCAGAACAGGCAGATTGACTGAAAGATACTGCTGAGGGGAGCGGCGGGTGAGACAGGAGAGGTCTGCTGCACCATGTGGGAAGCTCCCTGGCTAGGGATAGCTTCATAGTACTGCAACTTAATCCATTGATTCACCAGGGAGGCCCAAGGAACTTTTAGATAGAGTAAAAATAGCTGAGATTTAAGCAAAACATAATTTCATATCAATTGAATTATAGTGACTTGGATCCATG
The DNA here is from genome assembly GCA_004024925.1 of Scalopus aquaticus. Classification (NCBI taxonomy): domain Eukaryota; kingdom Metazoa; phylum Chordata; class Mammalia; order Eulipotyphla; family Talpidae; genus Scalopus; species Scalopus aquaticus. The sequence continues at coordinate 57,380 of PVIJ01008057.1, read as the reverse complement.
ATGTGAGTAAATTCAACTTATTTTTTAGATCACATGAACATCAACTATATTATTGCAAAAATTATTCATTTGGTGTGATTCACTTTATTGAAAGTCAAAGTGTTGTTCTTACTATTCTGAACATATGTGAAAATAACGTGATATTTTTTTAATCACATTTTTTGGGAGAATGCTAGGTGCTACAAGAAAATGACCAAGGTGAAGCTATAATTCACCCTGAATAAACATGACTTGATGAATTTAAAGAAGCATTTATTTGAATACATGTATGTAATATGAATATAATAGGCATTCAGCTAGATCTTCTGTAGCTAAAACAGTTGACTATTCCAATTAAACCATATCTTCCTTCAAACATGTACACTTAAATTGTGACTTGAATCCTACTGTTGGTAGAATTGAGTGGTACCCCTTTCCACTTTTCTGTTTGTATTTATTAATTTGTAAACTTTTTTTTTTTACAGTTTGGGTATATGCAAATTGTATACACCCATTAAATGTCATTGATATGCTTCAAGTCTATCAATGCTTTCCAGCCATTTTTGTTAAATTGTGTTGGGCTTTGTATCATTTTGTTAGGTTTCTTTTTCCAGTAAAGTAGGGATGTATTTAAATAAAACAATAAGAAGAACAAGCAAATTAGCCTGTTGTCTAAGTCAAGATTTTTATGCAGGTCAGTATTAATGGACTATCATGCTAAATTGCCATCTGCCTGTGCAGAATGCCAAAGATGATACATAATTTATGATAAAGGAAAACTCAGTAAAATCTATTTGTGAATTGTCAAGGAACAGACCTTATTACACATAACTGATTCATTTAAATATTTGAAACCAAAAAAGGATCTGACAAGATCCTCAAAAAACATTATTTAGTTGTATATCATTTAGGGATTAATTTGAAATCACTTTTACAATGCCTATTTTTAGTAAAAAGATATAATAATCCATATCTTAACAAAAATTATATTGATAACTTTCAAACTTTTAATTTATATCATAAACAGTTCAGCTGTTAGTAGGAAGTCACATTTTCTCAGTCTTAACTTACATTTTAACTGAGTTTTTTCTGACTTTAAATTGGAAGTTAAATTTAAATTAAATTAAAATGGTATATTTTATTTCAGTTTAAAAGTAACAATATTTTAAAATAAGTAATATTAGGATAATAACTGTTGTATTAAGTTATATCTTAAAAAAGAGACACTATGTTACAGAACCAAACCAAATCAAAATCCAAGAGAAACAAGCGAAAAACAGATAAAAAATATTTTGAATTTGGAGTAGGTGCTTTGGGATGCTTACCAAACTTTCTGATTGTGATCACTTGTGTATCTGCCTAAGCTCTTAGAAATGCTATATAAGTAAATGATTTGGAGGGAGATGACACTTTTGGAATATCTGGAGGCTTGTAATTTAAATTCATACCCAGGACATTGGGAAATAGACTTTCCACAAGAAACACATTATAGACATTTAACAAGTAATAATACTGTGAAAGGGTTTCTGGCAGTTTGGAGTAAGGGCGCTATATAAATTCAAAGTAACGGCATTAATAATTTGTATTTGCCACAGTGCACTCCTTTGGGAATCTCTGGAAGTACTCTGCAAAACTTCATAAACATCTTTATTTTCATAGATGGTAGAAGCTATATTCTAACCCATTAGTGTGTCATATCTATTTAATGTGCAACTGGATTTACACATCAAGAATCAGGATGAAGAATTCTCTGCAGAGTGATAATTTAATGGCAGATTGATGACACTTCTCAGAAGAAAAAGCAATTCAGCATTATATTCTAATGCCACATCCAGACGGACTGTGCTTACACTTGCCTTCCTTTCTCATTGAAATTGGAGCAAATTTAGCCACTATCACAGTTTCATGATTTTCAGGGACTGGATACTAGAACAGTATCCTCGAAGAGGGAAATTTCAAGGATTATTTTTTCCTCTTGCCCCTTCATTATTTTCTCTGACATATTCCCATCTTTGTCCTCTATTGTTTGCAAATTTCAATTTCCTGTCTACTTAGAAACTACCTTTATTCTACATTAGAAAAATATGGGTTAGGCTTTTATAAACCCATGCTGCAGTGCTGACTTGAGTGGATGCTAAGATAGAGGAAGAGGGAAGTAGAGTCAGAATAGTATAGTGGAATTAAAATAATGCCCACCATACTGGTTTGTTGAGGGAATTGAATAAAGTGCTTAGAAGATGTGAAAATATTGTAAACATTAATACACACCTAGTCATTATTATTGATGTGGTCTGCTTTTCAAGATTACTCACTTTGTAATTCCATCTTGATGAGTATACAGTTACTACAAGTATTTTTAAAGTTATCTTTGAATGACATTCATAAATTTCTTTCAGCAAATAGTAATTTTCATCTTTATTTTTTTAATTTTATAATATCCTTTATAGGGTTTCATATATGAATCCTGTTGACTACATAAAATGTGTTAGGAAGTGCTCCTGATTTTTTTCTGGAAAAGTTTGTGTAGCATGGACATTATCTCTTCTTTAAATGTTTAAAAGAACTTGCTGAGACCATGAATTTTAATTTTGGATAGAATTATTTTCCTGAGTTTAATATCTTTAATTGTTACACTGCTTTTAATATTTTTATTTCTTCTTGTCTCCATTTACTTAACTTCTTTTGCTAGTTACTTCCCATTTCACCTAATCTGTAAGTCTAAAGCTAGCCATAACATTATATTATTAGCTTTTCCATCTTTTTAAAATCCTGATTTTGGTTATTTGTGCTATTTATTCTATACTCTTAGTCATTCTTACTAGAGCTTAACATTTTTTTCAGTCTTCTTTAAAAAGTTATATTTATTGTGATAATGTTGATTTACATCACAGTATGTGTCTTAGGGATATAGGTTGACACCTGTATAATTGTATGTTGTTTCATCACACCCATCAAAGCCCCAGTAATCCTCCATTAGACACTCTTTTACCCTTTGCTCCCACCCTACCACATCTCCCTCCTTGTAGCCTTAAACATAGTCCAGTGTGCTCTTACCCTTCCTGTTTTCACTCCTTTTCTTTCTCCCACTTCCCTCTTGGATACCCCAGATCCATGGTCAGCTTTCAAGGTTTGTCTTTATCTGATCTTTTGCCTGGTTTCTGCATATTCCACATATAAGTGAAACCATCCAGTATTTATCTTTCACCTTCTGATTTCACTTAGTATAATCCCTTCCAGCTCCATCCACATTGCCACAAATAGCATGAATTTATCTTTTTTTGTTTGTTTGTTTAATCTCTGGATAGTATTCCTCTGTCTATATATGCCACATCTTCTTGATCCATTCATGCGTTTTTGGAGGCATTTAGGTTATTTTCACATCTTGGCTGCAATAAGCATTGGAGTGCAGTTGTCCTTTTGAATTGGTGTTTTTGTGTTCTTTTAGGAGTTGGATTGCTGGGTCATATGACAGATCCATTTTTAGTGATTTGAGGACCCTCCACACAGCTTTCCATAGGGGCTTTTTTTCAGTCTTTTAAAAGAAATTTTGTTATTTTTTATGTCTATTTTATGTTTATCTGTACTTTATTGTTTTTTCATCAATATATTTAATATTCATCATTCTGTTACAAGCTCAAGAGGTTCACTGCTTGGGAGTGTGTCAATAAACCAGACCCAAGTTTGTTGAAGAAGCAGCTATTACATTACTGCAACAAATAAGAAAGCTGGAAGATAGATCTCCAAAGACTGTCTTCCTGAGGCAATAATTTGAAAAGGAGAGCAGAAATAAAAAGGAATGCCCTGCATGAGTGGGTACTGGAGTACTGGGAAGCACTGCAACATCTGTATAGGCACTGAGGCAGAACAAGCTTCAATATAGGCTGTATAATCAGAAACTGGTGATTTAGCTCCTCTCTGAGTGGAGAGTTTAGTACATTAATGAGACTTTTGGATGCTTCAGATCACTCAGGATAGAAACTGTACATCCTGGGTCTGTATTGAGCTTTCATGCTGCACACGCTGGGTAGAGATGGTTGGACCCTGCTCTTCAAGGTAAGTTGAGAAGAGTTAATCATCAAGCACTTTAACTGCTTTTTTGGGATTAGTTCAGTTAAGCAATTAAATGCCTTAACATTTCCTATCCCTAATCTTTGAGGACCTGTTTTGATGACATTATCTTCATTCTGCTTTAATTTTTTAAATTTTCTGTTAATCTTTCAGCTTTTGGGACTTGATGGCAATACATCGGATTTTATCTTTTCTCTATTTCATACATCTAAAGATATAAACTCCCCATAAGTAAGTATTAATTTAGCTATATCCCATAAAACTTTGATATATGTGATTTTTATTGTCACTTATTTTAAAATATTTTCTGCTTTTCATTGTACTTGTTTCTTTCATTAATTGATTCATGTATTGCTTAATTTACAAATGATTGATGATTTTCCAATTACTTTTTTAATTGTTGATCTAGCCTAATTTTTCCATGGTAAGAATACCTGCTCTGTAAAACTTAAATGCACTGAAATTTGTTGACATTTGCTATATGATTTCAGATATGGTTAATAACATAAGAATCTATATGCCATTGAAAAAACTGTCATTTTTTTAGATGAAATATTCTATATATGTATGAATAAATCAGATTTAGCATGCCAGTCAGATTATCTAAAACTATATATATTTTGACATGCTTATTGTGATATTTACTGAGAAAGGCATATTAAACTCTTCCATTTTGTGAATTTTTCTCTGAAGATTTATATATTTTTATTTCATATTATGTGAGACTTTACTTGTAGAGGCAACAAATTTAAAATTGTTATATCTTCCCAAAAGAGTGACGTCTTTATCATTATGAAATGCCCTGTTTACCTCTACTAATGCTTCTTGCATTTCCATCTAGTTTATCTGTTACTGTATCATTTTTTTGATTAGTGTTTTTAGAATGTATCTTTGTCTATTCTTTTCCATGCAAACTCTTCCCATTTATCTTTGTTAAGTCAGTATATATTCCATTTATATTTAATTCCATTAATATTGCTTTGTTAAAGCAAAAAGTAAATGTTTAAATTTAAAAATTTATTATTTTATTACTGTTTTCTGTTTTTTAAACTGTTTTCTATTTTTTTATAGTTTAAGTCATTTTGCATTTTATTATTCCAATTTTCAAATTATATTAAATTAGAACTTACATAATTTATCCCATTGATATTTATGGTTATTGCATATGTTAAAATATGCATTTTAAATAAAGTCTAATATTAATTATTGCTTTAATCTCATACCAGGAAATACCAGACTTTGTACCCTTTACTCCATTTATTTCTTCCGCACCTATAAGTCATTCATGTTTTATCATTTTAATTCTCTTCTCTACTTTAAGTCACATATGATAGCTACTATTTTTTTTGTGAAATCAATGCAGTTATCTTTAGAAAATAATAGTTACATTTAATATCTTATATGTGGGTTCATTTTCTTTCTGCCAGAGCAACGCACCTTAGTATTTCTTTCAATTAAGATATATTGAATTATTTTCCCTGCATATTTTATTTTAGTCAGCTATAGTATCTTGCACCTGAAAAGAAGATTCCATTATGGACTGTTTTTGTTGAGAAGTCAGCAATCATTCTAACTATTGTTCTGTTGAAGACAATCTGTCTTTTACTTGTAGATGCTCTCAAGATTTTCCCTTTCATTGTTTTATCCTAACCCTAGGAGTATAAAAACAGTTATGCCATTTTAGTGACTTTGTTACCTTTTCTGGACCTTGAAGACCTGACTAGAGAACAGTATTCCTAAAGTCAATGTTCCATCTGTAAATTTCCTTGCTTAAGATTTTTTTATAATGATTAATCCCCTTGTTCTTTCTACAGTGCTTTCAGATAATGCATTGTGACATATACTTCTGATAATACATATGTGATATATATATATATATATATGACATATACATAGTGTTTTCTATGAGATGGTTCTTTAAAATTACCTGTCAATACCTAAGCTAGAAGTATAAGACTAAATCTTAAATATATTATGTTCAACAAAAATCTGGGTGTCAGGAGGTAATGTTTTATTATATACATTTTGACTAACTTCGGTTACTTCCTTAACATCTCTAAATTTAAATATCCTAATATATAAAAAACAAGTCATATTTTTCATATATATATTTAGTATGTATGTATCTTGCAGTATAACATTGTTGACATTTGTTAATTATATTATTTTAATATTCTATGTACTCTTCAGAAGGTAGATTCTATTTACTCCATTATGTATATATTTTATTATATTTATATACATATGAAATGAGTATAACTTGTATCTTAATAGCCATTAAAAATTAAAAAATGTATCGCACTACTTTACTTTTAATGAGATGCATATGTAATTGAACATTCATTTGAAATATGTACTTATCTTATATTTTAAAGTGAACAATCCAACAAAACAGTTTGTTTGCTAAGCTCTAAGTCTTGCCAACTTTGAATTTAAGAAACTAAAAGAAAAAATAGAAGTATGTTTTCATTGCAAGAAAAAGTACCAACTATTGACACACAAAATCCTTCAAATTATGATATTCTGGTTAGACATATTAAGCCAAATATTTTATGGAAGTATAAGGCTTTAATATCTTATAAAACTAACTGATTACTATTGAACACGTAATAACTAACTCCAAGAACCCTTTAGGATTTTGGCATATTAGCTTATTTATACCCTTTTTTTCCTACAACATACCTAAACTTCAGCATCTTGGGCCACCAAATAACTTCACAATTTTATATATGCAAATCTGTTCATTCATAAGCACATTCCATTGCTATAAGATACAATATGGTTGTACAGACAACATTAACAAAAAGGTTTTATCTTTTAAGATCTGTGTCAGAGCTATTTGAAATATTTAGGACACTACTATAAAACAAATGTACGGAAAACTATTTTGGAAGAGAACTATTAGTAATGAAAGTTACTGCTTATTTAGAAGAAACAAAATAATGAAGTCTATTAGAAGGGAGATGGTGGCCTTGAAATCTTGGTCTTTTTTTTGTTTTAAAGATTTATTTTTTATTTATACATACAAGTTGGGGTACAGACCAGAGGCATGGGGCGGCGAGAGGGTTCACCAGAGACAGAGTGGGGAGCAGAACAGGCAGATCAGAAATACACTGCTGAGGGGAGCAGCGGGCAAGGCAGAAGAGGTCCGCCGGGCCATGTGGGATTCTCCCCGGCCAGGCGTCGAACTTGTGTCGCCGCTGCCAACAGCTCCACAGCGCAGCGCTTAACCTCTGCGCCACCGGGGAGGCCCTGAAATCTTGGTCTTGAAAACATTAAAACAGGTTCCTGTAAACAAATATTTTCTGGGGATGAGTTATCTTACTTTTCTATTGAGCACAAGTAAGAGCATATCATCTTAAATTATGAAATGATCTTGACCTGACCTCAATCTAGACAAACCTGGTTCAGTCAGTCATATGCTTTCTTGTATACTTTCCACTGTGGAATTTAATACAAGCACTTTAGTGTCTCTAGAAGAATGGCAATGCTTTGAAAAATGTTTAAGGATGGTAGGGAGCATAAGTAGAGGCATAGATAACCTGTAGATATGCAGATGATTATGGTTCACTGGTTGAAGGCCACTGGGTACCCTAAACCAAGAAGTCAGGTAGAGGTGAAAAAGCAATCTCAGTTTGTTTATGGGCTAACAAGAGGCTTTTTGGTAGATTTCTCTAAGCAACTCAAAAAGAGTTAATCCCATTCATATATTGAGCACACACACCTCTTATGAACAACATGATAAACTGCTAAGAAATTGAAATTAAAGCTATTTGCAGTCCATTGATGTATGATGGACTACAGACTAATAGAGTATTTTAAGGCACTAGATTAAAAAACAAGTTTGAACATGGGGACTTGATGCATGATTGTGTAACAGCTGCTGTGAATATTAATAATACTGTTTAATGACTTTTGTTTTCCCATGGCACATTCATAAATTGTTTTAAATTAATTTTTAAAATGACTGTTCCTCATTGCCTTTTAGCAGTTTTAGCACAACATTAAGTCAGTTTACCCTGATGAACTAATGCCTTTATAAATGCAAATATACAACTGTTCACAGGAAGCCCTGATGAAACACGTACCACATTTTGGGGTTGTGTTTTCACAATTAAAGTTGTGTTTCAGGAATGTAATAATAGTTTGTATACTTTTAAAATTGTCATCAGTGATGCCACATTTTGACTAAATATTATTTACTTTCCGTAAGAATTTTTGCTTTGCTAAATAATAATTTAATAATATAAATAATATTTGAACATAGTTTATTGTGCCTTTTAAAATATAGTTTTAGATTTAAAAGATAGTTTATATATTTAGTCCCTAGAACTTTTAAGATAAGTGAAACATTGGTGCTTTGAGTATTTTATAATTGTGCCAAACTGAAAATAGAAGAGCTTCTGGGGACAATGACGTCTTTTCTGAACCAATCAGTTTTTTCAAATTGATCTTTTCCAGATTTGATAGGTCTAATTTCCCATGTATACCATTTGTTTTTAGCATGCCCTTAGGATTTTGTCAGTTACATAATATTTGAATCACATTTAAGCAATTAAGCTGACTTTTCCTACTTCTTTTTTTTTTAAGATTTATTTATTTATACATACAAGCTGGGGTACAGACCAGAGGTGTGGGGCGGCAAGAGGGTTCACCAGAGACAGAGCGGGGAGCAGAACAGGCAGATCAGAAATACACTGCTGAGGGGAGCAGCGGGTGAGGCAGGAGAGGTCTGCTGCACCGTGTGGGTTTCTCCCAGGCTGGGCGTCGAACTCGGGTCGCCGCTGCGGACAGCTCCACAGCGCACCACCAGGGAGGCCCTCTTTTCCTACTTCTTTATTGACTTTGCATACAATAAAAGAGTTTCTTCAAGATATGACTACCTATCTTAATAAAGATAATTTTATGATTCTATAATATGTGTAGGACACTGGTTATTATTTTGGCATTGGACATATTGTGGTAAATAATTTTTTTTGATCATTGAATATAGGAGAATATGTTTCAAAGTCCTTTATAATGGATCCAAATATAAATTGATAGAAGCTAAAAGCTAATTACTATATTTGTGTAGAAAAGAAACCTATCTTTAGCTGCCAGAAGAAAAGTTATATAATATTCGAACAAAGTTTAATGTGCATTTTAAAATATAGTTTTAGTTTTAAAAGCTAGTTTATATAATAGTAAACCAAAGCATAATAGTTATCTATGTTATAAGCACTTAGTAGGTATCATCCCAGATATGTTTTAGACATTTTCCTACTTAATTCTTGTAACTGCACTGCATGACATATGTTGTCCAAACTGGGAAAAGCAGTGTTGTCATGCAGTCCTTTGACCCACATGTAAATGGGCTTTGCGGGTGGAATATTTGCAAGAGACAAAGAGTTGTGCAGTTTGTATTGGGCTTGTCACTTTCTGTGTGGCAGTATCTTTCCCTATTTTGGGCTCAATGTGCATGCCTTTTTCTTTTAAGTGTATGCAGCCAGTGACGCCTAGTCAAGCCCACTCCATCTCTGCCTGCAGAGAGGGGATGTGGTAGCACAAGGTAGTGTGTGCAGGCCGACTGCCCTGCAAAGGCTGCCAGAAGAAACCTGTGGCCTGTGGGGGACAGATGCCACCTACTGAAGCTGATTTTGTCATTTTCTATGTAAGTAAAGTGTTGTTTCAACTACTGTTTGATTGTATTGCATTTTCTTTAGCAACTCCTTAGAATGAAGTGGGTCAAAGTGTGAATTTCTACTTCTGGTGATCAGTAGCAGATCCTACTTCCATGACAATTCCTGTTATACAAATAAAGCAACTAAGATGAAGAGTATTGGGACACCAGTTCTCTGGAGTTTCTCTGCATCTGGTGTTGATTCTCATTCCAGGTTATTTTACAAAGGATGTTTGTATAACAAATAGCAAAGGAAGATAGAAACAGTATCTTCCACCTAGGTTAAGGGAGAAACTTTTTTTTTTTTTTTTTTTTTTTGCCCTGACCAGTATAGTGAACATAGTAACTTCCTCAGTTTGGCAGTTTTGCCAGCAGACTCTTTTATAATAATGGTACTTCCTAAGCTGCAGGTTCTCAGATGTCACACAAATCCACTGTGTTCCCAGCTTCTACTTGGGCCTGCCTCAATATCACTGCCATGGGATTTGGGGGACAAGAGAACTGAAACAAATATGAAACACAAGCTGATTTCTATGCTCTTAGCAATGAAGTTCTTTGTCTCTGCCCTAGGAGTCTCACTTCTACTATAATCTATAAAACTAAGGCAGACAAACTTGTTGGTTTATAACTATGGTAAAATCTTATACACTATAGTTCTTGACAAAGGAAATTTAATTATCTTGTGGAAGATAAAGTAGGAAGTGAGTGGCAGAGCTTGTTTTTATTTGACACCAGATTTGTCTTCTCCTAAAGTTTGCTTATGTTCCATTAACTTGTCTTATAATAGCAGCAGGTTTCAATGTGGTCATTGTAGCAGCCACAAAATCAAATATGCCCATTTTGGATGATGCTTTTTGCTAAAGTTTATTTATATGGTTGAAGTTACCAGTTTTATTTCTTCATAGTTTTAGAATTTAGTATCATTGTTTATCATATTTAGAATAATTCACCAGTTAAAACATCTAGCATAGAATTTCTTGGTAGGAAGAATTTAAATATATTCAATTATTTTAATAGCTATTGCACTATTCCAGTTTTCTATTTTTAAAAAATTGAATTTATTTTAATTAGGATTTGATTTTTTGTTTTTGGCATAAAGACTTTAATTATTTAATTTAATTTTATTGATCTATGTTGATATCTGCATTATCATTTTGGTAATTTTATTTTCTTTGATCAATTTTGGTAGGGATTTATAAAATTTTGTCAAAAATTACCTGACTTTTTGCCTTACTCATTTTTAAACTTTTAGATTTTGTTCCTGATTTATTTATTTATATTCCTCTTATATATCTTTAGTTTCTTTTATATTTTGTGGTTTAACATGTTACCTCATTAGCTTACTGATTAAAGCCTAAATCATTGAATTTTAGACTTTGTTTTACTAACACATTCATTTATGGCTATATATTTCTAAGTTCTAATTTCCCTGTATCACACAAATTTTGATATATTATGACTAATTTTGCCTTACTAGATTAAAATATTACACATTTTATCCTTTTTTTCTTCTAAGTCTCATAAGGAATTATTTTAGTTTAACATTATTGTTTTCTAATTAAGGAATTAATTTTCATCTACATTGATGCAACTAGTAGCATATAAATATTACTTTTATTTTCTTCTAATTGTCTTTACTTGACTCATCTTTTCATTGTTCCTTTAAAGATTACTCCTCACTTTTTCTGTTTATTAATCCATTTTACCCTCTAATATTTGTTAGTATTAAACTTTTTTTCTGCTTTTAGTTGTTATTCTACATATTGCAATATCACCCTACTTTGTTATATTCTACATAGTCCTTTGATTACCTTAAAATATAAGAAGCTTGTGAAGGGTAGAACATAGCAACCCAAAATATAACTATCAGAGTTCAGGATATGCCACCCCAAAATATGCCACTTTGGTATATTGATTATTTTAAGCTGTAGGCACTTGCAAAATATCACATTCGAGAATAGCAGTAGCTTTCTCTCAACTTCTCTTACCCACCTGCCTAAAGACTTTTTTCCAGGGTGTCCCCGGTGGTGCAGTGGTTAAGCACTGCACTGTGGAGCTGTCAGCAGCAGCCGTGCGAGTTCAAAGCCTGGCCTGGGAGATTCCCACATGGTGCGGCAGACCTCTCCTGCTTTGCTCGCTGCTCCCCTCAGCAGTGTGTTTTGGTCCATCTTCCTGTGCTGCTCCCCACTCTGTCTTTGGTGAACCTTTTCACCGCCCCATGCCTCTGGCCTGTCCCCCAGCTTGTATGCATAAATAAATAAATCTTTAAAAAAAAAAAAAAAAAGACTTGTCTTCCAAAAGGAAGATTAAATTCCTTCGTGGGACATTTCATTAACCAGGAAAGATAGACTCATCATGGGAGAGGAAGCAAAAAGTGACCACTCCCTCAGACAAACTATTACAAACTGTCATTCCTCCCATCTACTCTTCTCAATGGTCCATTCAAATATCCTAAAAATTTACTCTCCTCTAGGTGAACTCCATCCTTCTTCCACTTTCCCTGTTAAGGTGATATTTAAGCTTGAATTCTAAGCCACTTCAGTGAATCACTAATTTTTCCCTGGATATCTTCTATATTTACATGAGGTATACATGTTAATAAGTTTCTGTTTGTTTTTCTCTTGTGAATCTGTTTTTTTGTTGCAGGGATTTCACCTGAGAATTCATAAGGGTAGGGTAAAAGTTGTTTTTCCTCCCACATAGGGCAGGTTTGAGATGAAAACTTAAATTTATGGTTTTGGAACCATCTATTTTGTCACCCAGAAAATAATTTTTCCACAAATAAAACTGTTCTTTCACCTCCTAACATTAATAATCATAATGCATTTATTGAATTTTACTGTGTACTTAGTATTCTAGTAAGTTTCTTATCATCTTCAGAAGGTTTTTCTTGCCTCTCTCATGGATTTTAAAATTTCCATGTATATTTTTGCTACCCTGTTTTATGCTTAGAGAAAGCTTCAGCACTTTCAATTCTTTTTAACTGCTTATTTATATAAGAAAGCTACACAAAGGCCTATCTAAAATCAGTATAACTGCTGATAATGAATATTGCTTGCCTCATACACTAAAAAAGATTTAATTTCCAAAGGACTCTGGCTAGAGAGCTCTTCTGGCAGTTAAAGACTTGTTGTTTTTATGAGAATTTATCATAATTCATATGCAAGATGATTGCCAAAGTGTAAAGTATTAGATCTATAGTGTTGTATTGCAAAATAAACTGCTAGAGAAGCATGATTAGCTAATTGCATCTAATGATTCCGAAAACCTAACACCTTTTTCAAACAGGAAGAATTAGAAAGTCCTTTTTTTTTTTGTCTTGTTGAGCCTTACTTGGTAACAAGGGCTGACTATTTTCCTTGAAACTTGTGCTTTGTTTGCTTAACAAGCTGATACCTGCTGATAAGATGGCTTTACTTCCAAGTGATAAATTATCTTAATTAACTTTAATTGTTTGCAGACAATTTTATGCAAATTGAGACATTTAAGAAATAGAAGCATAAAGATTTAATAGGGAGAATGAGCAAGGCCTGAGGAGAAATAAAAATTTCCATTCCTTTTGAAATTTAAAATTGATTATAATGTTGAATATGACAAGATGGAATGAGACAAAAACTGGTAATTTGCATGACTAGGGATCAGAACTTTAAATATAAAGGAAATCAAGGAAAAAAATATATGGCTTGCTAATTTGTATGTGTATTCAGTTCTGAATCATTTTTTACTCAGATAAAAAATGTCTAGATATGTTTTTTTGATATTTTGTTTTCTAAAATTTGGATAAACCTATTGTGCACTAGAAATTGGAACCCCATTAGAAGTGATTTCATAGCACTATGATGCCAGGTTATGCTCCTTGGCAGGTTGAGTCATTGTCATCTTCTAAGGCCATTGAATTTCTTTTCCATGTATTTAAAATTGTAACTGAAAATTGTCATTTGAAAATATCAACGATATCATTTTTGAAGTTGATGAAGTGGGGTCCTTGGATGATTGAAAAGTGTCATTTGAAAATATTGGCATATTTAGACAAGTTGCTTTTTGTTTTATTTTGTGTGAAAATAGTGATATCTGTATATTTGAAAATGGATTAATTTAATCTGTAACTAGAAATTTGTAGTTAACTTTAAGAGGCAAACTAGATATTTGGTGTTTTTTTAAGATAAAACAAAGAAAATAAGTTATTATACAAAAAACTGAGAAATATAACATTTATGAAAGCATTTATACAGAATTTTGAAAGATTTGCAAAAAAATGAATCTATTTTTGGTCCTTCCTGAATTTATTTCTTGAATTATCAAAATATAGTTTGAACTTGATGATACCTATCATGTGGCCCTAAGATAAATCTTAAGCGTAGTCTTCCTTTCTCCCCAATACCTTATACTCTTTTGACTCTTTCTTCCTCCCTTTTCTAGCTTAACCTCAGAAACCTCACTTTGTTTGCCTTAGTTTTTAATAAGTATTTTACTTTGTTGAATCATCCAGTTCACTATGTAAAAAAACAGTATTTGTCTTTATCATTCTGACTTACTTTACTACACATAATTCCCTTGAACTCCTTCTGTAACAGGGTGGTCCCTAGGAAAACTAGAGCAGGCAGGTTTGGGGGTTCTGGGGTGTCCCCCTCCGTGCCCTGAAATACTTCCATCTTGATGCAAATGGTAGCATTTCATCTTTCCTTATGGCAGAATAGTATTCCATTATTTGGACATACCATATCTTTTTGACAGAATTCTCTGTCATTGTGCTCTTAGCATGTTTCCATATCCTAGCTATAATAATACCTGCAATAAACCTGGTAAATAATGTTTGTTGCAATAATCATTGTAGAACATATAATTTCTTGAAGTTGCTGCTTTCACATTCTTTGGAAAGATGACCAAAGTGGGATTGCTGGGTCATATAGTGTTTTAATTTTTAGCTTTTTTAAGGTAATTTCATATTTCTTATCAAAATGGCTGTAATAGTTTACATTTTCACCAACAGTGTAACAGGGGTCCTCTGCCCTGCACACCACCTTTGTGTACTCTCTTCTTCTGTTTAGTGCCCAGTTTTTAAAGTCCTCATTGTGGGCAGGTGCCCTTGAGTTAACAGCAGCAGAGAGGCTCCATACAGCATCTGCCTCTCTTTCTGGTGAATTGTACTGTGTCCGTTTTACTCTAAACACAATTTAGTTACAGTGTCTCCTACACCTTTTCACCATACTGTTGTTTCTGCTACATGGTGATAATCATCAGTTTATCTTTCAGGGGTTGTTGACTTTGTTTTATTGTAATTTGGTTGTGAACATCTGAAGGAAGGAAACCAGTCATGTTCACAATGCTGCCTGCTTGCCTGTTCTTTCATCTACCATTAATTTTTCAGGGGAGCTACTATTATCTTTTCTTTGATCTATGTTTCAAATGGGAATTACACTCTTATAAGCCCCCTTCTTATTCATCACAGTGATTGACTTATGGGTGAGCATCATACCCAATGATGGTCCATCAGAGTTCAGAGTTCCTAATTTTTTTCCCATCAGGTTCTGGGGAATATGTTTTTCCCAATATTTAAAAGTTTAGGTATCAGTTTAGGAGCCAATAATAGTTAAGAGAATGTGAAGAAAGTCACTCTGCAGTAGATGATACTAAAACTGTCATAAAGAAGCAGAAATGGATTTAGATAAAAAAGAAATATATTGACAATATAAATGTTACTAGCTTTAGCTTTTGAAGGTGGAAACATTAATATTTTAAAACCCTATTTAAATGAGGTCTTGAAGATAGAGAGTGCTTATATATGCATATCAGCAAACTGTAGGACCAGCATGTCTTAGATCTCCGCAAGAAAAGATCCAGTTTCACCCTCTGAAAAGGGGGTTGGGGTGGAGGACCTCCCGAGGTTAGTTAGCGACTCATCAGGCCTGGATTCAAGGAAGTGCTTTTGGGTATCACCTTGAACACACTCTCCAATCTATCCTCTCTGCTCTTGTTTGTTTCTAAGTAAGTCCTATTTGTTGTTGTAATAACTGATTGCTTTTGTTTGGGGTCAACTAAGGAAAGCATTATGCTTTTTCTTTCAGTTTAATTATTTGAGTCATTTCATTTCTTTTTGTCTAATCTAGTTCAATGTGAGTTTCTGTAACCAAGAATCTTGAACAATATATTCCCTCCCTTATTTGGCTTTTCACTCTTTCCCATTTATTTAGCAGCTTATCCCCCCAGTGTCCCATCTTAACCATATATTATATAAAATTTCCTTCTCGGTCATATTGTTGGGGAAGAAAGGATGGCCTGGACAAAATGCACAGATAGGTTTTTACAGACCCCACCCCCCCATCAGACCAGAGAGATCCAAGGACTACAATCCCATGATGCCATCATCACCGAAGGGGGGATACTGGGAACTGAGAGTGGATTTGAGCAGCCATGTTTGGATATATAACCAGACATATGGGCTGGAGGCGGGGGTGGGTGGGGGGGCACTGTCTTGGCTGTTCGCGAGGTTTCAGTGTATCATTGGGATTCCAGCTCAGTGGAACTGGTAGGACACATTCACCAATTTTTTTCTCTTTCTTTTTCCCTTCCCTTTTGTAAATAAACCCTTTTTAATTTTATTGTGTGCCTGCAGTTGAGTCCTATTATAAGTCCCTTTTAAGTGCCCAGGTGAATACCCACAGACAGGCACCCTATTTTATATCGGGGTACCCTGTAACAATATTAGAATTCTAACTTTTTCCCCCTTAATTGATAGATGTCTTCTTGACTAGGTTATCTGGCCAAACATTCTTATTGCTTGTCCATGCATTATCCTTTTGCATTTTTACTTTCTTTCCTAACATTCTCCTAAAAGTTATTTCTCACAGTTCCTAGAGAACAAATGCTACTTATTTTTGAAAAATATTTATTTAATGGCTTCCATAGACTAAACTCTTTCTAGTACTGAGTGAACAAGACTAGCAGTAAACAAAACAAAGTCCATCCTGTAAATGGAACTCACAATCCAGTGAAGGAGATGAGATAAAAACATTTTATTAAAGGAAAAAAAAGTAATTTTTAAACACAAAATGGAATTTTTATTTGCTGTTAGAAAGCACAGTACAATAAAGTCAGAACCAATTCGTTCCTCCTAGATTAAAACTATAAGGTTGTATTTATAGTTCACTTTTAACAAGCCATTAAACAGTATTGAATGGATAATACTTAGATTTCATGAAAAATAATTTCTTGCCTTTCTTAGGAAGATGAATGGTTCTTATTTCCTGCTTTATCTCAGGATGTAAGACTTTTAGTTTGAATCTCTCATCTAGTGCTTATCACTTTATTTTAAAAAAATGCATTATTTTTTCCTTGAAGTTACATTGCTTTACAAAACTGTATATGATTTAGGGGTATAGGTTCACACCTTTTCAGGTAAGTTACTGCACCACACCCACCACCAAAGCACCAATAATCTTTTGCCACAATCTATTTTTTTGAGATGTATTTATTTATGCATACAAAGAACTGGAGTATAGACCAGAGGTATGGGGTGGTGAGAGGGTACATCAGAGACAAAGTGGGGAGCAGAACAGGCAGATCTACTGAAGTACAATGCTGAGGGGAGCAGCAGGCGAGGCAGGAGAGGTCTGCTGCTCCATGTGGGAAGCTCCCTGGCCAGGGATTGAACTCGTGCTGCAGTGGCTCTGAATAGCTTCACAGTGCTGCACTTAACCCATTGTGCCACCAGGGAGGCCCCACAGTCTACTTTAAATCTAAGTCTTTTAGAAATAAAATTGCCAGGCCATGGTATGTAGTCTATTTCATGTAAAATTAAGGATTACACTTAGCTGAGGGCTATGTTTAACTTTTTAAATGTATAATAGAAAGTTGTTACTTTAAAATGTTCATATTATATACCTATATAATTTAAAGTTGGAAAATAGTTACTTAAATAATTCAGTGTCAGAGAAAAGAGAGTGGCAGAGGTGGGTCTATTTTAGTTTGATGGGAAATGGGCTTTCTGAGGGATGAAATTAGGGTTAGTTAAGGAAGATAGAAGAAACAGCATTTGGAATGACCTTGAGGTGCAAATTCATCAGACATATTACAAAAGTTACCTGAAAGTGAGAACAGAGGGAATAAGCAGGAAAGTAGAAGGAGTAAAGTCAGAGATACTTGGTTCAGTCAGTCTAAGCAATATGATTTAGAAGTCTTTGTACAACTTTAAAAGAGAGATGATATAAACTTTATGAAAGATCAATTAATGTTGTTCCATTGAGAACTGCTGATAACCAGACAATTGCTACCTTCTTGGGGCACCCACATTTAGCAACTGATCAGTACTGGAACATTAAGGCCTCTATTCCTCACACCATCTTCATCATCCTATCTTCATAATTCCTTGCAAGGTCAAAGTTTCCTTTGAGACTGTATCACAATGTTACAATTTTTCCCTTTACTTCTTTCTGTAGGTTTTGATCCCAAAAGGCCTCCTCAAAGACATCCTGGATGTAGACATGAAAGCATGTCTTTGCTTAACTGTCAACATCCTCATCCTTCTTGCACCATTTTTTGAAATTGTTTCCTCTTTTGACCACTGTGATACTTCACTTTTAATGATTTTTGTTCCCTAGTTTTCCAGTTTCCCATCAACACAAAACTTCTCCTAAGGCCCTAAATAGAGTTATTCCATGATGTCTGTCTACTGCCATCTTATTGTTCAGTTTTTTCATTCACCTTCTCAGTGGACTCACCCATTCCGGTTATCTTGCCATGTGAGTTTCAGATTCACACAGAACCCTATGTGCTATAGGTTGAGTTCCCTGGGAGGAAGATTCTGAGTTGGGAATTTTTATGCAGGAGGATTTTTAGACAGTAAGACTAAGAATAAACCATAACTAAAAATAGCTAATAAAACATAAATAAGGGTAAGCCACAGTAGGGACAGTGATTCTTTTTATCGAAAGACTATTAGTAGAGAAAAGAACTGTGCTACAGATACTATTTGTATTTTGCCAAGTCTTTTTAAAGGCCATTAATGACATTCTTAAGAATAAAAGGGGGAAATGAAGTAGAGGCAGGCATTATATAAATGTGTGTTTATATGCCTGTGTCTAAGGATATCAGCCAACGTTCTTGAAGCCTGTTTCCTGATCACTGATTTTTCCTTAAGACTTGGATAAAAATAAGAAAGAAATTCTTATGGCATTTTTGGATGATATAAAACTAGGAGGTGTAAAAAATATGCTGGGTGACAGAATCAGGTTCTTTAAAGGTCTTGACAGGCTGGAATAATGGACCAATTCCAGTAACAGACGATTTTATTGTAATACATGTTAGGTCTTGCATTTGTGTCTTCAAATCAGCTACTTAGACATAGGGTAAGGAAGATTAGACTTAATAGCAGCATATATAAAAAGTATTTAAGGCAGCAGATCTTGACTCTGACTACATATGACAATCATCTGGGTGGAATTTAAAAATTCACAGTGCACAGATTCTACTCTCAGAAACTTAATTAGTCTGGGGTAAGGCTCAAACAGAAGTTTTAAAAAACTTTCAAGGTGATTTAAATGTGTAATCAAGTTTCATAATCATTCATTTTAGCATACTATGTAACTCTTCTCTGGGGGAAAAAAAAGAAAAAGAAAGGTTGAAGTAATCTAAAGAAAAGGAGCACAGGACATGTTTAGTCGTATGGGCTTTGAGGTAAGGTAAAAGTGGTTCTAGTCCCAGTTCTCCTTTCAATTATGTGATCTTAATCTCTTTTAATCCTTTAATCTCCCTTGACCTGAATTTTCTTTTGTTTAATGTGACAAGAATAGTGCCTACTTCTTATGTGTTTTTGGAGACAGAATGAAATACTTCATGTAGAATGTCTGGTGTGAGACATCGGTGCTTGAAAATGTTAGCAGAAGTCATTGTTAAACTATAGAAATAGAATTATGAAACTTAGAAAGCGGGAACTGGAGTTTGCTCTTCTCTGGCCCAGGAAAAATATAGTGAAGTTTAATTTCTAAGTACCAGTCCTCAGAAAACCTAGACATCCTGGTGTTCTGGTCATGGTGAACAAACTATGTATATTTATATATAATCTTATGCCAAGTACTGTATTATAAATGTATGTATATATTTATGGAACATTCCAAACCACTGATGGTATTAGTCTGAAGGCAAAAGCACATTTCGATAATTTATATTATGGACATAATACAACCTATCTCACAGTATAATTGTTGGGAGGGAGTGATGTGTCTTCCCTATTCCTAATGATCCCTCCCAGGTGAAGGGTCCTTATATAATGTAATAGTCCTAACTCTTCTCTGCTCCTTTTCTTGGGCTGTTCAAGAAGCACTATTATATTTGTGAATTATAATTGATAAATTTAGGAATATCAATAGGTGCTTATTTTGTTCAGCTTCTCTTATAATTAGGAATGGGCTTCCTGCAGAACACATTGATGTACAATGTGCAGTCTTCAATGAGCAGTTTCCTCCCTTGTGAAGAAAGAGAACTGATAGGTTCAGTGCTGCTGCCTCAGTAACTAAATTGTCCCCTTTTGGGTTAGGGAAGCCCATTGGCTATATGCTTGAGCCTTAGATTTCATCAGAAATAAAGATGATATTCTGAAATTTTCCTTTTTCTTTGTTTTAAGTTTCAAAGTTGTTTTAGAATTGAGGAGGGAAATAAGATCTTCCTTACATATTGGGTCCTGCTCGGAGTCCCTGACAATTGTGAGGTTAAATCAGATGATGTATTAAAAAAGAGGAATAGGAAAAGTATTGGGTAGTCAGTGTATCTGTTTTTTGTCCTTTAAAATGCCTCTACTAAAATGCAGAGATCTTTTGTAGTTCCTGCCTCATGATATTTAGCATTTTTTTTAAAGATTTATTTTTTATTTATACATACAAGCTGGGGTACAGGCCAGTGGCGTGGGGAGGCAAGAGGGTTCACCAGAGACAGAGCGGGTAGCAGAACAGGCAGATCAGAAATGCACTGCTGAGGGGAGCAGCGGGCAAGGCAGGAGAGGTCTGCCTCGCCATGTGGGACTCTCCCCGGCCAGGCGTCGAACTCGCGTCGCCGCTGCCGACAGCTCCACAGCACAGCGCTCAACCGTTGCGCCACCGGGGAGGCCCAGATATTTAGCATTTTTGTCAATTTTTTCATATAGATTTGTAGAACATTATCTTCAATTCCTTATTATTTAATGAGAGTAACAAGATGTTATAAAGAATGGTAATCTAACAGTTGAATGTAACACACCAGGAATAGCTTCATTTAATTTTTTTAAATGGACAGTGGGTGGGTGGGAGTTTTATGTTTCACAGAAAAATTGAGCATAAAATACAGAGTGGGAAAAGGGGAATGGGTGAAGGGAATGAGGGAGGGAGGCTAATGGGATATGGGCATGGGTGGTTTGGAGGAGAAAATAAAAAAATATACTTCTTTTTATCCCCTTCTATCCTTACTTTCAGAGAAATAACCAGTTAGTTATAGAAACCCCCATTCTTGACCCTTGCATGCAAAAAACAAAACAAACCAAATACAAAACACACACACAAAAGCGAACTCAAAAAACAGAGTTCCATGTACCTCCTTGTTCTTCCCCCCCTTCTCCTAGTTTCTTCTATTATAATTTTGCATTAGTATGGTATACGTGTTTTGTAATTGATGAGCCAATATCAATATATTGTTTTTAACTTAAATCAATAGTTTACATTAAAGCTCACTCTTTGTTGTGTACATTTTATGAGAAATGTATATTGACCTGTATCCACTATTACAGTACCATACAGAATAGTTTTATTGCTCTGAAAATTCCCTGTGCTCCACCTATTCATCTTTTCTTCTCTGCTGAGTCCAAATACCTGGCAGTCACTGATCTTTCATGCTTTCCATAATTTTGTTTTTTCCAGAATGTCAAAGAATTGAAAAAACACAATATGTAGCCTTTACAAATGGACATCTTACACTTAGTAATATGCATTTAAGTTTCTTTGATGTCTTCATAACTTGATAATGTATTTCTTTACTGTGCTGAATAATATTTCATTGCAAGGATGTCTCAGTTTGCTTATCCATTTACTCACTGAAGGATATCTTTGTTCCTTCCAAGTTTTAGCAATTATGAATAAAGCTGCCAGAAGTATTCATGCACAAGTTATTGCATATAGTTGAAAATTTTCAACTCATTTGAGTGAATGCCAGGGAATGAAATTGCTGAAGATGTGAGAGTATTTTTGATTTTGTAAGAAAGTTCCAAACTGTCTTCAAAAGTGACTACACCATTTTGGATTCTGACCAGCAATGAATGGGCATTCCTGTTGCCCCATATCCTCCACAGTATTTGGTGTTATCAGTGTTGTGGATTTTAGCCATTCTAATGGGTATACAGTGATATCTCATTGTTTTAATTTGTATTTCTATAATGGTAAATGATGTTGAACATCTTTTCATAAGCTTATTTGCCATATATATCTTCATTGGTGAGACATGTAGTCAGACTTCTTGGCCATTTTTTAGTTGCTTATTTTATTGTTGAATTTTAAGAGTTTTTTGTATATTATGGATACCAGTCCTTTGTGCAATGGATGTTTACAAATATTTTCTCAGTGACTTTTTTTAAATTCTCTTATCAGTCTTTTTCACAGAACAGAATTTTAAAATTTTAGTTAAGTCCAATTTACAATTTTTTCTTTCATTGTTATCTTTTTGGTGCCATACCTAATAAGTAATCATAAAACTCAAGGTCACCTAGATTTTCTCCTGTGTTATCATCTAGGAATTTGGTAGTTTTGCATTTGCATTTAGGCCTATGCTGCTGTTGAATTAATTTTGTGAAATGTGTAAGGTCTGTTTCTATACTCATTTTTTTTTTTTTGTTTAATCTGGATGACTTGTTGTTCTGACACCATTTGTTCAAAAGACAGGCATAGCTTTTATTACCCATCATTTCTTTCTGAAAAAATTCTATTTTCTCTCACCACTGCACATTTGACAGTTTCCACTATCCCACACCCAGACAGTAGCCAAGAAAATGACTAGTGGTTGATGCTTTATTGGCGATGTGACAGGTGAATATATGACACCAGTGATTTCAACTAGTTTATTTGATTTCAACTAGTTTATTTTGAACAGTTTTATAGGTTGTGTAAAACTTCATGTCTGGCTCTTATACTGTTCTGGCTACTTACTCTTTAGTAAAATTCTCTAATGCAATTTTCTATATGTAATTCCTGTCAAAAGTTAACATGATGATGACTTCAGTAACAGAATAAGTGCAGACTTTCTACTGCTATTGTAACATCGATTAACATTAAAATAAAGTAGTATTCAAAGGAGTTAGGGTTATAGGTCTTGTTTAAAGAATAGGAGGGTCCTGGCCTGTGTTTTTAAGAGATGTTTAGTGGAATAACTACTTCATAATCAGTTGAAGCAGTTGTTAAAAGTACAAATTCCTAGAATACATTAGAACCTAGTGAAGTCAGAATCTCTGGTCTTGGGGCCATGGGTGGTGACTGTGTGTCTTAACATTTGCTTAGAAATTTTCAAATTATCATATGAAATGAGTCCAGGGAACTAATCCTGTTTGCAGGCCTAATTATACCAGGGTACTGGATAAAATGGAACTATCCATCTTATCATTTAAATGTCAAAATTCTGAGCTTGTATGTTTAGTGAAAAAAAGTGTATGTGTGTTTGTGTGTGTGTGTGTGTGTTCAGGGGGAAGTATCTTTACCTAAATATCTCATGTATTTCATACCTAACTTTTCTGAAGATGGGTAAATTATCTTTCTAGCAAATACATGTTCACTGCAGCTTTTCATTTAGTGATTAAAATATAAACTCAACTGCTCAAACTATTGCAGAAATCTGAAAGTATTTCTTTGTCCAATGACATCCCTGAAGTTATTTATGTCTCCCCCTAATTAATGCTTAAGATGTCCATTCTCCCTGTTCACATTTCAAATGCTTTACTTAGGCCTCCATCATTTTATACCCATTTTACTGCAGTGAGTTTAATCCCTACCCTCTCAGTTGACCTTTCACATCGACTGTTGTCATATGTGGTTTCTACAGTGCACATCTACCAGTGTCATTGAAATCTTGCAAATTAAACTCATCAACAAAGCAAAAGTCCCTTTATGATCTCAGCTTCAACTACCCTCTTCAGTTTTGTCTTCAATTACTTTTCCAGATTGCATTGTACATCATCCATAAATAATTACTTGTATTTCTTTGAATATTTTCATTCATTTGGGTCTGAAGTGTTCATTTTCTTTCTTTCTAGACAGCATATTTAACTCCCCTGTAAAGCCTTCTCTGAAAGCTATTTGACCTCCCTGCATTTCACAGTGTTCCTCTGTGCTCTCAAAGCACTGTCATCATACTCGCCACATTTAATTACAATTATTTCTTTAGCTGTTTCCCCTTTACATCAAATAAATCTCCTAGATGACTGATTTACTTTTTAAATGGTATATATGATATATATACACACACACACATATGTGTGTGTATATATATATATGGTATATATATGGAATATGGAATATGGTATATATATATATGGTGTGTGTGTGTGTGTGTGTATGGTTTTATGAAAATTCTGCTCTTTGTTGAAACAAACTTCCAAGAGTTCCACTTCATACAGTGTATAATCTCATGAGATGGGGAAAGAACTTATACAACTACAAAATAAATAAGTAAAATATTGATAATGCAGCATTTTAAACAAATGGATTAGTACACAGGAGAGGAAGGGTGTCTTTATGTCCCAAAATGAATATAGAATTACAAAAGAAAGAAGGAGTGTTAAGCTGATTTTGCACTTGCAATAGATGGAAGATGTATTGGAGTGGGGATTCTCTACAACATTGAAGCCTCTTAGATTTTAGTGCCTAGAGAAGAGAAATATGACTTTGATTTTGTGAGATGAGAATAGATCTTCTTTAGTCAACCAGATTTTTGATTACCTACAAGCTTGGTGAAAAGTTAGACTTGATAAAATTGTGTTTGCTAGCACAGGGAGACAAAAAGAACATTTGCCTCCTTTTCCTTGATTCCAGGTAAAAAATAGTCATTTATAATTATTCAAAACCTAGGCCTAATTTCATGAGGTTTAGGGTGAAGTCTACATTATACATATTGTCCAACTACATACATCTTAGTGAAACTGAAGAACATCAAAGATAGAGACAACTAAAAGAGTAACTAGAGAAAAAAAATGACCTGCAATGGAACAGCAATTTGTGTTAAAGCAGACTTCTCAATAGCAAAATTAGATGACAGAGGAAATGGAATATCATTATCAAAGTATATATAATAAATACTTGTCAGAACAGAATTTAATATCAAATTAAGCTATTCCAGAGAAATCACAAAATAGACATAGGCAGAGATAGAAAGTGTTTACTCATAATTGGTTCTCACTGTAAGCCTTTTTAAGAACTGCATATAACTTGAGGTCAGGGAACCTAATATATGGCTGTCTTATGCCAAGGATAGTTACTGGTATTGTGATATGTCAGTGAATAAAGAAAGCACCCCTGCCATCCTGCAGCTCACATCCTAGTGGGGAGACAGAAAATAAAGTAAGGTATAGAGTATGTGAGAAGGTAATAAATATCTTGGAAAGAAAAGAGTGGGTTAAAATTGATGACCTCTCTGGAGATAAGGAGACATCATATGTTCAATGTAAATGCATTCAGGATAGGCTCTACATCACAAAGATTTGAGAGGTGAAGAAAGTCAGCAAAGAATTTATTTGGGAGAATAGTGTTATAGTCAGAGAACAGGCAACAAAGCTTTATAGCAGTTTCAAATTAAATCCACTAGGAATGATAAGGAACGTTGGTGTGGCTTGAGCAAAGTCTGTAAAGGGATGAAAGAGAGGATACTGCAGAATTTTGAAGAGTGATATGATGTAATTTTTGTGTTTAAAATATCATTCTGGCCACCATGTTAATATTGCATTGAAAGGGGAAAAGTAGATGCAGTGAGACTAATGAGGAGGTGATTGTAGCAAGTAAGCTGAGCAGTGGTGATGACTTGGACCAGCTGTATTCTCATTGCCAATCAAGTGCTAATATGTTGAATAAAGAAATAAATGAATTCCTTAAAAATACAATTTTCCCATTGTACAGAAACATATACCTGCTATATTATCCTTTGATTCAGAAAACTTTAATTGTACATACTAAATAGGTACTGCATATTGAAGTTAGTTCATTAAAAGGAAGGGATTAAGTACTTTATAGCTATGCTCCTGAATGGAAGATAGACCATAAGATCCATCCTGTTCTCAGGAGGCTTGTAATTTTATTTTGAAGTTAAAATATAACTACACAAAATATGCTAAATTAGCCTAAGTCTAGAAAATAAATGGTTAACTCATTTATATTCATGAAAAATATTTCTTGAATCTGATTTACCATGTCTCTTTATGTCCTCACAATGTTCATGAACCTTTCAGGGTACTGATTCTTATGACTAAGGATTCAAAGGCACATTAGAGGCAACCAGGCACATCTAGTAATTAAACAAACAATTGCACGACACATGGCTATTGGCAAAGTATTTACATCAATGATCTCATATGATGCTTATACATTTCCTATTGAGCAAACGTTAATTTTATCCCCAATTTTACAGAAGTGATAGCGGCATTCAGAGAGGAAATATTTGTTCATAATTTACACTTTTAGACTATATCAAGAAATGGAACTTAAACTAGATTTCTGAATTTTAAAACTTGATTTTCTGCTTCTTTTCCACAGTTCTGATTAGAGTTGGTCATCAAGTCCCAAAATGATTGCGGGTTAGAATTGAGTATTGGAAACAACCAAATCCACAAAGTTAGTTGCCACAGCTACTGTCATGGTAGCTGACTTCTCTCCCTCAACCCTCCCCCGCCCACACATGCCTAAACCCTTATAAGATGAGGAGGACTATAGGGTAGAGCAGGTACCTATACTAAATATATTCGATTTTATTTTGTGCAATCTTGTGCTCTTTTTCTCATGTATTTGTGTAGGTGAATATCCATCATTACACTGCAGCTGAAAGTAATTATGTTTTGAGTCCTGCATCATTAAGTAGTATTGTCTATGTTGGGGCTTTGCTGTATTCACCAATTGCCACCTCAAAAAAATTCATTGAAAATTCATTTAAGTTCATTTGAGCATTATCAATCCTGGCTTCCTTGAATACAGCAGTGTTTTCAAAGGTTAATCTGAGTGCAGCATGCGAATGAACTCTCATCTCTGAAATTCTACATTACTTAGGAAACTAAAATGTGAAAAGTGTGACCCAGTTTTCTGTAGATCTGTTTATGTACCATTAAGTTGGTCTCTCTGGAATTAGAATTTAAATTTATCTAGGTTGGTGAATTAAATATATCTTTTTAGTTTGAGTCTATCTATATTAGTTTTAGGTTGAAGTGACTCTCTACTTCAGTTGTACCAAATACATATTTTGATTACCATATTTTGCTGTGCTAGTTCTGCATTTTTAGTGAATTTGAATACTATATTCTTCCACCTCAGGTTTCCTCTTCCAATGTCTTCTTTGTTTAGCCCTTCAGATTCTGTAATATTTAGAATAGACCAGAACTTTAGGTAGAGAAGAGTTGTCAAGATTGGGCTTTTTAAATGAGGTTAAATTCTCTCAAGCAAGTCACTGTTTTGGAACATGTAGGGCCCTCCCAGCAAAGCATTCAGGACATTGTTTATTTTCATGTACTCAGTTCAACATATCAGAATAGTCAGGATGGGGTGAGAAAGAAAAAAGAGAAAAGAATAATGAGTTATTATTGTTATTCAGATAATAGGTGAGAGGTAAAGGATACCATTGGTATATGAAAGAGTAAAAGAATAAGTACAATATAGAGAATTAAGGACATAGAGCAAAGATAGAAAATAGGAACAAAAATATAAACCATTTTTGAAGCAAGCTAAACAATGAAAGGCAAAGAAAATACATAACATAGAGAAGAAATAGCAAATGTAACATAGTACTCATAACAAAATTTTATGACAGGGTTGAAACGAATCATATTGGATCAATAAATATTGGCATTAACTCAACTCTTAAAACAACTCTAAAGTACTCCTAGTTGAGTGTTGTATTCAAGATACACCTAAAATTGTGATTCAGAAAGGCTAAACAATGATATACAAAAGTATACTAGAAAAAATAAACCATAGCAAAGGGGTTGAAATCTTAATAACAAAGAATTAAACTCGTAAGTATTAAAGGTCAAGTAGAGGGCACTTTCTCATGCTAAAAACTATCATTCACAGTGAAGATATAATAGTTATGAATATCTATGCACTGAATAACACTTCAGCTTTCTTTAAAAAAAGCAAATTCAAGAGCGTCAGCGAGTGAGAGGGGGGAGGATTGGGGCTCAGAATGGGGGAGATGGTTCACGGGTGAATTGGTAGTGGGAAACCTACAGGGAATATACAGTAATGTAAAAGACACAAATAAAAATAACAAAAAAAAAAAATTAAAAAAAAGAAACTACAGAATGCAAAGATAAATACAGCAACAATCTAGTACTCTCGGTACCAAACATTTCAATGTATTGTATGAATCCTAAGCAATTTCACAAATTTGGAATCATACAAAATCTTATCACCATATCAATTGTGAGTTTCTATGATTATGCATTCTGTTTGATATGTCAAATTATTTAAAACTGTAAGTGTGTATGTACAGTGTGTATGAGATAGACTATAAGTTCTGATATGTCTGTCCCTTGCAACAGTGTAGGAATGATCTATCAATCAACAAAAAAGATAATTGACCTCAATGTTGACTTTTGCCCTAAATAATTAAACTCTTAATTAAAATTCATACTGCTAAGTAATACTAATTTTCAGGTATCATAAGAATTTGTCATGGGAAAAGCTGAGGTAAACATATTAATAGATTTGTTGTGGTTTTTTTTTTTTTTTGAGGGAACATTGATTTACATTACTGCTTATATTTTGGAAGTATAGGATCCACCCTTCTGGTGCTGTTTCCATATCAGTCTCACTGCCAAAGCACCCATAGTCCAACCCCCATGTCCATTTTGTTCCCTCCCCACTTTGTGCTTGTCCCTCCTCCTTTCTCTTCCCTCTGAATGTCTTAGTTCTATAGTCTGCTTTTAAGGGCTGGTTTTTGAGTTTGGCTTTATCTGACACTTTGTCTGGTTTCTCTATACATTTTTTTTAAAGATTTATTTATTTATGCATACAAGCTGGGGTATAGACCAGAGGTGTGGGGTGATGAGAGGGCTCACCAGAGACAGAGTGGGGGGCAAACAAGTAGATCAATGGAAATACACTGGTGAGGGGAGCAACGGGCAAGGCAGGAGGGGTCTGCTGCACCATGTGGGAATCTCCCCAGCCAGGCCGGGGAATCGAAATTGCGCTTCCACTGACAGCTACACAGTGCTGCACTTAACCTGCTGCTCCACCAGGGAAGCCCTCTTATTTTTTTTTTTTTTTAAGAGTGGTCCGTTTAAAATCACATTGCATTTCACATATTGACATACACATTTTTAATATCTCCTCAGCTTCCTGTATCTGTACATCCTTGACTCACTCTGTGCACTGATCCAAAATGACATTTCAAAGTCTTTGCTCCATTGGTACTCTTCTTTCTGTCATGTCTGATCCTTACAAGAAATACTGTTTTCATTCTAAGAACTATCTGTCACCATGCAGTCAGATGAATGCAGAATCAGATCATTTAAATCACGTATATACTAAACAAAAGATAATCCATTTTGGAAATGGAAAGGGCAAAAGAAAAGGTCACTCTGTTTTTAATAATATCAATAGCAGGAAACCCTATATTTTTACATTAGATAAATTAATATATTAAACAATTATAAAAGCTTTTTCCTAGTCACATGGTAAAATTAAGGTGATTTTGAGTAATAACTTTAAGTCAACATTACTATTATATAAGCCTCTGCAACATAAAAATTGGCCAAGTAACCTTTTTATTCATCTTTGAAATATTTCTCATGAGCATTTCCAGAATAGACTTTAGGCTATGTGGAAAGAATATGTAGAAACAAAACTGAATTTTGTATTTACATTGTTATTGTTATTCTCTCTATATTATCCAACTTGTGGCCCTTCTTTCAACAGTGAAAGAGATCATGAAATAAAGACCTCTTTATCTTTAATCAAGTGATATGTTTACGTTATTGAGTGTCCTCCTGCTACTACCCCCGCTTCCCCCTTCCCAGCTCTCTTCCTCTTTCTTTCTGGCCTTATTATTCTTTTAGATTTATTTCTCTCTTTCCCCTTGCAGTTGACTTTGTCTAATCTCACACTATCCCTCTTATTGGCATCTGAGAGTATTCTATATATTTGCTCTTCTGTGCTTCCGGTAATTCAGTTCCCTTTGCCAAGGTGCCTTACTCACTGCTATTTTTGAAGTTATAAATTCTATCTCTCAAATCCTATCTCCTTCCAGAGGCTATCCCCAGCAAGTGCAACTGATAATTTTCTCTGCTGATTTGCCCTTGTAACATACTCATTTCCTAATCTGCATATGTACTTTGTTTTATTCGTTATCTCTAAGTTTACTATACCCAAATAAAGACGTGGGATAATTTCCTTTTCTCAAAGGTTGAATTAAATGCATCTTTAACAGGTATTTTTAAATGTCATGATGCCCAATAATTCTGCCATCATGCCATAAATAAAATATATCTCTGGCAATTAAAGTTGTGGCATAACTTTAATGGAACCCAAAATATCATTGATCTCTGATTTGAGGAAGAAGACTAGTATCAAAAGCAAAATGTAATGGCAAACCTATCTCTAATATGTTTCTAATGTGTGAGACTATATTATTTCTAGTCAAAAAATTAACTACGCAATTTACATAAAATCAAAATACATTTTTCTTTCTTTGCTTTTCTCCTGACAAATACATTCACTTCCTAAGTACTAAGTCCTTTCAACAGCAGAGACTAAGGTTGTTTTGTACATTGCTCATTAGATTAATATTTTAGCAAGAGATCTCTTCCTACTTCATCATATACTCCTTGTTGGGCAGTATCTCAGTATTTTAATGTGTCTTCCAGGGGCACTGAAATTATTTTTTCAAAGTGCTAGTTAGTAGACTGGGTGTTTCAATAAGACTTTTATGGTTTTGGTGATGAGAAATGTGGCAGTGATTTTGATTGGTTACCAGCTTATTTCCTCACTTTTTATTTTGCTGCAAAACATGACTTGTTGGGAGAATTTGACTATGAATAAGATTACTCATTCTTCAAATGATGGCTGGTTATGGATTCCTGGCAAATTAAACAGATGAGTGAATGATAAATAATATGGAAGACTTGAAAATAAATAGTCTAAGAATGAGGAACAGTTAGGATAAGGAGAAAGTGGATGTGATAGATATTGTACAGAAAAGGTTAATTCAGAACATTAAATTCTATAAATGGAGCTTCTTTGAGTAGTAAAATCTAGGGTGTGTTATGTCAGGGAAGAATTCAAATTGAGTGAAAATAGTTAGCATTTTATTTAAGAAATTAAAGTGTGATCAAGGCAGTATGAGAAAAGGTTTATCTATGTAAATAAATATACTTCAGTCACACGTGTTAAAAGGTTGGGTAGAGACAAAAACTGAATCAGCTGCTAAAGGGACAATAGAATTAAGAAAATGTCCTTTGGGAGATGGGGTGAAGATAGAAGATGCACAGGATCTTTGGGTCACTGTTTCCTTCAGGGACACAGAGGATAGGTGTCTGGAGAAGCAGACTCCTTTTGAATGGAACTGGAGATATGAAGATTGTTTTGTCATAAAGGGGAGACATTAAATTTGTTCACTAAAAACTGGTGAACTTTATGGAATAGATAAATCATGTCTTAATAAATTGCTTAAACAATCCTATGTGCTATATGGTCTCTATGGTGTTATGCATTATGTTAAAATGGATAAATGAAATAAAGCAGACATTTTATATCATTAGACATTGATCAACTAGGATTGTGTTTATTTAGATGAATATTCATATAGAACACCAACATGTAACTTCCTTTTTTCCTACTTTTTTAGTAGCTACTCCAGAAATCCCTTGTAAATTATATAAGTGTGTGTATACACCTTGCAGTGGCAAAATATAACTACCATTCTTCCTAGCTATTGTTTGATATAGGTTATATATATATTTTTAATTTTTTAAGGTTTATTTATTTAAGCTGGGGTACAGGCCAGAGGCACGGGGCGGTGAGAGGGCTCACCAGAGACAGAGGGGGGAGCAGAACAGGCAGATCAGAAATACACTGCTGAGGAGAGCAGCGGGCGGGGCAAGAGAGGTCTGCCGTGCCACGTGGGATTCTCCCAGGCTGGGCGTCGAACTTGTGTCACCGCTGCCGACAGCTCCACAGCACAGCGCTTAACCGCTGCGCCACCAGGGAGGCCCCATATAGGTTATATTTTTTGATGGGAATAGAATTGGATGAATTATTCTTTAGTTGGGTAGGAATTCATTACAAATTCTGTTTTAGTTGTTACAGAGGTGACTTTGCTTGTTATATAAACCTTTCATAGGAGTAGAAATACCCAAGAATGAGATGAGTCAACAGTGACTGAGCTTGCTAAAGTGACCAGTTGTTTAAAATGACCTGTAATTTTCTTAAAGCCATTACCATTTTATTTATTTATTTATTTTCACTTTTTTTTATAAAAGATTTATTTATTGATGCATACAGTCTGGGGTGCAGGCCAGAGGTGTGGGGCGGTAAGAGGGTTCACCAGAGACAGAGTGGGGAGCAGAACAGGCAGATCGACCAAAATACACTGCTGAGGGGAGCAGCGGAGGAGGCAGGAGAGATCTGCTGAGCCATGTGGCAGTCTCCCAGGCCGAGCATCAAACTCCTGTTGACAGATCCACATGGTTGCCAGGGAGGCCCACATTACCATTTTAAAAGATTGTTAGAAGCAAGAAGATAAATATAAAAGGAAGTTTATAGTGATCTCTCAAAACTTGTAGGTTTTTGGTTACTACCTGTAATATTAATCTTCAAATTGGGTTGTCATATAGACTGGTGGCTAAAGAGAGTTCTAGAAAAATGGAATTCCAGAATGTGAAGAACATTTGAGAGTCTATGAGAGATGCTAGATACTATTATTGAAAAGTATATGAGTGATATTATTGTAAAATGAAATATTGCATCAGCTCTTATTGTAAGCATAATAGTTATCCCCATTTTACAAATGGAAAATGAAAGTAGAACGAGTTTAAATAGGCTTTCCAAGATGACTCAGCTAATAAATGATAAAACTAGTTCAGTTTAAGGATGTTTGTGATTAGTCTCAATCTCAAAATAATTTAAGTAAGATCATCAGTAAATTTTATATATTTATTGTATTTTACATCTCTCTCTATAGGTTTAGACTCTTGAAGGAGTGCTTTCCCTTGAAATGCCTTGTGTTTGTTATCTACTTTTATATATAGTTGACGTATAGAACTTATATTTTAGTAATATTTACATGTTTTATGTAAGACCATATTTGGAGATATTGTTCAACTTTCTCAGCAGACAATTACTAAATGACCTGCTTAATTAGTTTCTTAATATATTGCTTCAAAATGTTTATCTTTTATAAGACATGAATGCTAAATAACTTGAAATCTTTTTGATTTTACTTTGGCAAGGTTACTTAGAGATAAACATGGTGTTTAACTTCTAAAATTAACTTTACTGGTATCATGTTTTTCTCAACTTAAAAATAAACATTATGGTGTTATTTAAAATGTTTTATATTGTGTTTCATTTTATAAATGACTACAGATTTTGAAACTGTAAAATGTGACAGAGGTGTAAAATATTAGTGGATTTGGAACAACTAGTGAATAAAAAGCTAGAAAGAAATCTCATTATTTGTACCTTTGAGACCACATAAAAGACAAAACTTTCTTCACTTGTGAATTAAAGTAGAATAGAGTTTATGAATTCTAGAAGTCAACAAAACTGCCTCTATTTGAAACCTAGCTCATTTTCCCACTTCATAGCTGCTGTGTGACCTCAAGCAATTTATATCTCTGTGCCTCCTTCATCTTATATATAAAATGGAGATAATGCTGTTATGAAGACTAAACCAGTATTATTGTGCAGTGATTTGAATAAATCTGGCACAGGATAAGCTGTGGAATTTATTAATTTTTAAAAATATAACGATAGAGACTTTAGTTGCAGAATACTATTAATTTATGATTCCATAGAATGTGCTGTTTAAAACCCATAAAATATTCTACAATAAATTTATTAAATTATCATTGGAAGTAACATATCTAAGCTTAATAATACTTCGTCTTGAGCAAGTTTTGTCCCCTCATCCTTGAGTTAACTGTTTAAGCTTCATATGTTTCTTTGCAAATTGAGGCAGGCAAATATCAAACATAGCAGATTTTCCATCTTTAATGCAGAATGATGTTTTATTAGTCAAAAACAAAAAAACCCAGCATGGCAGAAATAAAGGCTGGCACTTAGTTTTCTGCAAATCACGTCAACTGATTAAATATGTTGTTTCTCAGAATAACGCTTTTAAATTTTCATCAAAAGTCTATAGATTTTAGGATTTATTAGCATAGGATTTTGTTGCTATTAGAGTGTACTTATTGAACAATCAAAGTTTTTTAAAAAAACTTTTAAAATTATTGATTATCCCTTTTGCAATGGAAAGACCTTTTATGATATCTTTTATTATCACTTAGTACACTTTATAGTTGCATACTGGGATATTAGTATATAAAGTTTCCTGAAATCCACAGGAAATTTTAAAAACATAGTTTTAGTATTTTCCTGAGTGACATGCTTTGGGGCATAATTTGCCAAATTAATTTTAATTCTTCCAGTTTTCCAGTCTTAAAGATATCTAATTCAAATTTTGTGTTTCTGAAAGATGATGCACAAACTTTAACAACTTCCTGAAGTCTGAATACATGTAAGTGCCTTTGTTAAAGTTTGAAAATCAAGGTAAAAATTAATTCTAACTGGAAGTTATAGTCATAGAGGATGAATTCAAGAAATCCCTGATGCATTTTAATAACTGACAAAGGTAAGAGGATAAATACAATATTAATTTTATGAGTTTTTTATGCTTGAGTAAACATAAAAATTTGTAATTATATTTACAGGGCTTGGCTGTGTTGAAAGATAAGGGATAATTACATTCATGCCTGATGGGAAAAAGACTGCACAAATTATGCAGGTTTTGTATGTTAACAGAACTGTAATGCTAAGAAATTCAATCAAATGGTAATTAATTACAAGAAAAAGTGCTATCTATGAATGTATTACAGCAAGTTAATCTATATATTTTATGAATTGAAAATATTTTCATTTTTCTCATTATAATTTCTTCTGTCATACATAAAATATGGTATGATTAACTTTTCACATAAAGTCGATAATTATGATTCAAATAGTATTTATGCAGCTTTCCTGGATAGGTAAACTATAAAACTGTGAGACTTAGTTCTTGGTCTTTACTCAGGCCATTTATCACTGTTTACATTATGAATTTTGGGTTAGATTTATTTTCTCTTACAGTTTCTAATATTGTTAGTTCTAGAAAAAACTTTTATAAAGGTGTTTATTAATTATTATAATGTTTTTCTATTGTATTTATATATGTAACTAATTCAACATCCAGGATAGTCAACGTAAATGAAATAAATTTGCTGACTATTAATCCTTTTTAAGGACTTTAGTCAATGTAAAACAGACTTAAATATATATTATAAGATGATCAAATTAATGAAAATATTAAGATAATTGTATTCAGTCTTGTAAGTTTAAACCATGGAAATCTGGTCTTTATTCTTTTATTCGTTCTTATGTTATTTAATGAAGACATATTGGGCCTCCCTTCGGGCACAGGAGTTAAGGTCTCAGTGCTGTCAAGCTATCACCAGCCACAGCAGCATTCATTCCATCCCTGGCCCTGGAACTAACCCAAGTAGTGCAGCAGACCTCTCCTGTTTTTCCATTTCTCCCCTCAGCGGTGTATTGCAGTAGTCTCTGGTGAATCCTCTCACACCCCCTCTTCTTGCCCCCAGTCCACACCCCAGTTCTTGTATACATAAATAAATAAAAATAGATGTTTAAAAAAACAATGAAGACACATTGAACTACTCTATCATAGCTTGTAATATCTTTGCTATGATTTATCTTGATTGTAAACAAGACAAGAGTCTTCTAAATATGTATGACATTGTTTTCCAACAATAGCCCTTGTACAAACAGTATTAATTTATTTTAATAGACATTCTGATGTGTCCCAACCTATATGGAAAGAACTTTGATAGGTATAGGGAGGTAAATGGGACTCAGCTTAAGCTGCTTTCCTTGGAATGCTGAATATAAACTGAAGTCAAGATAAGGTCATTTTTTAAATATAATGAAAATCTCCTGCAATTTGAATGATTGGTTGATTTGATTCCTTTAAGTGGATTCATATTGTTCGCATTTTATTTCAAAATGCAAATATTCATTTGTTTCTATTCTGATTAAATTGAATAGAAGCGCTTTATGGGTAGAGCATTCCAATGTGTTTTTTTATTTTTATATCTTTCTGTGAGGAGGCAAAGGAATGGATTTAGTAGAAATAGTGTGTGAACTTTCTATTTTCTGTCAATAAGGCAGTATTCTATATGATTTTAACATTGCTTGCATAATTTTGGAGTTAGGTAACTCCGAATTACCATATTATCATAAGGTTTAATTTTGGAACAAATTTCAAATGTACATTTGGTTTCATTGATAATAGTAATTTTGTGTATAGACATGTTTGTTTTGGTTTTGCTATATTTATTGATTATGTCTAACAAAAACTGGTAGCTGATGGTACTCTGATGATAGTAGTTACTCACATGAAGCTAGTGACTCCCTGAATTGATTTAGAGACTAAAAGATGAATTCATATTTTCATGCAAATTTGAATCTGCCTTTTATTTATTTTTGGTGAATAGTTATTGCTGAAATAGTTTATATAGCTGATAAAGGGATATTATATGGCAGCATGTGACTTATTAAAATTAACATTGATGGGCTTAATATCTTAATAAATACTTAATAAAATTGAAATACTGAACCCAGAACATCCCAGGGCCTTTTGGTTCTGTGGTTTCTAGGTTTCCCAGATGTACCAACAGCAACTTAGGATTTGACTTAGCTGATGCATTCTTTCTCAACCAACCTTAAGTAACTAAAAATTTCCCATGTCTAAGCAAGCTATGTAAATTCCTGTTACATATAATCTAGTGCACTCCCTTGCTTATATGTTTGCTATTATCGGTTGCAAAGGTAAACATCCCATAGCCCTCAAGGTTTTTCTAGCCTAGCAAATAATCAAACAAATAATCATCAGACAGATAAGAGAAAAAGTAGAAAAAAGCTTAATAATATGTATACCTGCTACATACATGGGAGAGACCCAGAATAACTGTGTAATATGCACACATGGCTTCAGACACCATGTTAAATTACTGAACTAAGAAAGAAGGGCTTTGGGGAGTTGAAGAGTAAGAGGAAGTTAGTTAGGGAGCTTATGCGAAGGCATGGTAGACAAAGTCATGCTAATTAAGTTCTGTGTTTTTCATTGAAAACAAAGTCCAGGCCCTAATGAAAGTTTACATATAGGTATCTTTTTCAAAAGCAACCTTTGCCCAGTCCTCAGAGCTGCTCCCATGATATCAGCTTTTTGCCAAAAATGTATTTTGGGAAAGCAGAGTTTTGTTCCCCTATACTACTGTTGACGTATAGGAAAAAATTTCCCCCACCCTGTCTGGGTTCTTCTGAGACAAATGGGCAAACAAATTAATATCATATAAATTAGTAAGAGAAAAGCCAAACTTAAAGAATATATATAGAGAGAGAATTTACAGGACTATAAATTATAAAATAAAATGGACAGGCCAGGGGTGTATATCCTGCAGTTAAGAACCTGGGGCATCAAGGAAAGAGAGAATGGGAGATTTTACATGACAAGGAGACAATGACCTTATTCTTTTACTCTGAGAGTAGTAAAAATGAGTTTTAGGGAGGGCGTATTCAATGGTAAACCTATACATAGACGATGCCCCCAAACTAAATTCTTCTAGGTCACAAAAAAGGGGGAACAGTGAGTTTTTCTTCTATTAGGACAAGAGCAAAGAACTGAGGCAAGGAGGAAGCTTCTCTTAGCCTCTAGGGGATTCACTGCTCTTAAAATAATATGCATTCCTTGCAAACTTGTCCAACCACTATGGAAAGCTCTGTGGTTATTCCTCATACTACTAAAAATGGAACTACCATATGATCCAGCAATTCCACTCCTAGGGATCTACCCAAAGGCCACAAACATATTAATTCAAAAGAATACCTGTACCTTTATGTTCTATTGCAGCACTATTTACAATAGGTAAGATATGGAAATGACCCAAATGCCCAAAAACAGATGACTGGATTAAGAAGATGTGTTATTTATGCACAATGGAATGCTATTCAGCAATCAAAAAAGATAGACTCCTGCCATTCGCAGCAACATGGGTAGAACTGCAAGGGATTATGCTCAGTGAAATAAGCCAGAGGAAAAAGAAAAATGTCAGATGGTTTCAGTTATAGGAGGAATATAGGGGAACCAAGTAAGGGGTCAGGAAAAAATAATAACGAAAAACAAAATTAGCAGACAACCATAAATTAGAGACATTCTGCAAGGGAGGGGAAGAAAGAAGGATCAAAACAGGGGAGAAAAGAGCACAAAAGTACTATGATGATGGTTCATGGGTGAATTAGTGGTGGGAATTTTATGGGGAATACACCTAAAAGGAGAAAGCATATAAGCATACATTATACAAAAATGAACAATGATGTTATATATTTATATGTATATATACATGCATATGTATATATATAATTAAAAAATAATATGTATTCTTTAAGTAATGGTAATAGGCTGTCTGAGGTTCACAACATTTTGAGTAACCTTTAATTCCCCATACCAAGGTGACACTTACTATAAGAGACCTATTTTGGACACATTGAGAAAATCCTGTCTGACCTTTTTGGGGAAAGAAATCCACTGTATTTCTTAAAACATAAGCATGTATGATGAATAAAAGATAAAGCCAAGTCATTTTGCCAATTCATACTTATCTTTGGTATTTAAAATATTTCCATAAAGTGACTAGAAAGTTCAACACTATAATAATATAGAGAGGCTCAGAAAAAAATAAAATTTAGATTTCCCTGAAATTGTCATTCCTTTCTCCACACTAACTTAATTGCTAGTTTCTAATTAATTTATTGTCAGACATCTAAGAATTCATGAAGCATGAGCTATGAACGTTTGGTATCTTCTTTGCTGAACTTCTGTCTTCCAGTCTGTATTGGATCTTTGCCTAGCTTTATTATGATATAAACTGCAAAATGAATATTTCTGTTTTGACTTAGTTTTTACACAGAACTACTTTAGAAGCATAAGATAAATCAAGCTGATTCTCTTTCTGCATTAGTAGTTTAGCGAGTCTGTTGTTAATTGAAATTACAACACAATGCATTTATACAAAATTCTGAGGACACTCACCAGCTGTCGAGGGTTCAATGTGATGTTTGATGCAGAAAATCCAAGGGCTTAGAAAACCTTTAGTTTAGATTTAGACATGTGGTGTTTCATAGCAAGTTTAGATTAGGCACTAGAACTGATTGTAATTAATTCAAGAATGTTTTGTGTGATTTTGAGAGTTTATGTCATTCAACTAAAAGCTCTTTAAAACTAGACATTTTTACCAAGTTAAGGTAGTTTAAAATATGTTTTACAGTTATCTAAAAAATGCAGGTAACAAGAAAATTACAAATAAATGTACCATGCCCAAACCCCACCACCTGGAAATAAATATGAAGAGTCTAGCCATTCCTGAATTCTTGATACAGGAACTGTGAGAGATAATTAATGTTTATTGTTGTTTCAAGCTGGTAAATTTTGTGGCAATTTACAATGAAGCAATACAAAACGAACACAGGAGAGGATTAAGATGGAAGGAAAGTTAGAGTTAACAAAGGGGGCACTTCAGTTTGTCCACCCTGATTACATTTTTTAGAACAAACTTATCCATAAATTATTTCTGAAATTTTAAATGTTATTAAAATTTTTAATTGAAGCATTCTAAGTACTTTGAACTTCAAGGTCACAAAACAGTAAACTAAAATGTCCATTCTTAAAAAAAAATAACATTTGATAATGCTAATTCTATGCTACTTTCTAGGCATATGCACAGAAAACAATAAATAAATTGATAAAATATTTTTAAAAAATTATTTATATATTTATGCATACAAGAGTTGGGATGTAGGACAGAGGTGTGGGAATATGAGAGAATTCACCAGAGGCAGAGTAGGGAGCAGAACAGATCTACTGAAATACACTGCTGAGGGGAGCAGCAGGCAAGACAGGAGAGGTCTGCTGAGCCATGTAGGAATCTCCCTGGCTGGGGGTTGAACTCATGCTGCAGTGGCTGCTGAGAGCTTCATAGTGCTGAGACAACCCCTTGTGCCACCAGGGAGGCCCAAATTGCTAAAATAATTTAAGTAAATGCTATAGTTATTTTATCAAATGATAAATGTTTTGTGTTATTTAGTGTCATTTAAAAGAAGAAAAAATCAATTGATATTAAATTTAATAAATTACTGTCTCTACATAATGTTTCCCTAGCAATTAGATATTAATTTCTAAAATATCTATGTAACAGTAAAGTTATATGAGAAATATTATCAGCTTGAGGCCTTGTTTTTTTTCCTATGTATAACATTCAGTATGAAGCAGATATCTGTTGTCCTCTGCTATGAAATGAAAGGAGTTGATTATATAATTGATTCTACCTTCTTTGTACCCCAACTTTCCAATCAATTTCCATCATACATTCTTTTAACCTTGCAAGGGTTTATAATATTTGTATGCTGTTTGCAGTCACTATGCACATGCATTTGCTTAGCGTTACTTCAAATAATTTAAAATAAATGCTTTAATATATACTATGATCTCTCCATTTGCTGTTTTTTTTCCATTCCTCATCCCCATGTTTTTGCTCCAATATATGTGTCTAGATCTTCTTTAAGTTCCTTTAGGTTATTATTCATCTTTGAATAATGTGGAGCAGTTGAGACATAGTGCATAGATGGAAGTGTGGGAGATTTTGGTAAATGAAATATCACACAGTTCCAACTAGCATTTATCTCAACATCCTTTCATCAAATTTATTGTGACATTTTTACTTAGGGCACATTATTTCAGGTAGGGACCACATAGCCTCACAGAGACCCTCCTTAATTTATGCACCTCTAGTTTATGATCTGGTGGTCAGCAGTTTTCATTTGTCTTTTACTCCCACTTTTTTAGAAGATTTATTTATTTATGCATACAATAGCTGGGATGTAAGATAGACATGTGGGGG
The DNA here is from genome assembly GCA_004024925.1 of Scalopus aquaticus. NCBI lineage: Eukaryota > Metazoa > Chordata > Mammalia > Eulipotyphla > Talpidae > Scalopus > Scalopus aquaticus. The sequence goes on along the minus strand of PVIJ01008057.1, from coordinate 16,254 downwards.
GTGAGAAGATTCACTGAGACAGAGTGGGGAGCAGAACAGGCAGATTGACTGAAATACACTGCTGAGGGGAGCAGTGGGCAAGACAGGAGAGGTCTGCTGTGCTATGTGGGTCAGCTCCCTGACTGGGGATTGAACTCGTGCTGCAGTGGCTGCCAATAACTTCATAGTGCTGAGACTTAACTCCTTGAGCCACCAGGGAACCCCCTATTCCTACTTCATTTTGGCACTTATTATATTTAGAACTTGAATTTGGGCATATTAATAATCCTGTAACAGCAAGAAAAAAAACATGGAAAGATAATAAATAGAAATACTTAACATTTAATAAAATAAATTCTACCAATTTTTCAAAGGATATTTTAAGATGTCAGAGGTATCATATCATATAAACACATATTTAAAAGTAAAATACATACATTAGTGTAAATATATTTTGTTATAGATATCACCACATGATTTTATCTGGATTCAATTTACCTAACAGCAGGAATCATTGCTTTGTTTTAATGCTGGTATAACAGTATTTTCATAGGATAGACATTTTTAAAAATTTATTTTGTTAAAGGAACAAAGTCCTTGCCTTTTTCAGGTAATAGAATTTTCCCTGTAGTTTTCTGATTTTTCTTTTAAAGGATTATATTTTAACATTTTCCAGGATTTGTTATTATTCATTAGGACTACTTATGCCCGTTTGAATAAAGCCTTATGCATGGTGTGAGTAGTACATGTATCTCCTGTGTAAGCAAGTCTGGTATTACGCCTCTTCTGCTAGAGATACTGATTTATTTTACAAAACGTAAGAACATTCATAGAGCCAGATAATTATAAAATCTCCATAGCTAAATGAATATGTATGTTTCCACCTATTCTGTCCTGAAACGGCAACTGAATTTTGTTTTCAAATGGAGAGAAGAGCATTAAAATAGAGAATAAACAGTTGATTTAGGATGATATCATTTATTTGAAATGTAAGTCTTTATTCTTCTATATTTTAAGAGAGTCATACCTGTGAAATATATAAATATATATAGGTTTTTTATTTGATATAATTATGAGAATCTAAAATGTGTGTGGATGACGGTGTGTGTGTGTGTGTGTGCATGTGCACACACTCAAATAATTTAGTGCAATGTTTTTCTACTCATTAAAAACATACTGAAAAGTAAGAGATCAGGTAATTATTTTTTATATCCTTTTAGTCATCTTTGCTTGTTTTATTTTTGATTTATTTAATTAATGTCCCATTAGTTTACAATATGGATAACTTTCAGAAGTATAGCTTCATACATTGATAAATGTATACAATATACCACTCCTGTTACCAAAAGTACATACCATCCATCACTATCTAATTGCATCTTTCTACCCATTCCTCTGTATCCACCCATCTCTTTACCCTCTGATAAAATATTTTGTTGTCAGAATCTAAGAGTTTGTTTTGTTTTATTTGTTCATTTGCTCTTTTTCTTTATAGCCCACATATGAGTGATATAATATGGCATTTATCTTTCTCTTTCAGTCTTACTGTTACCTAACATATATTAATTAAGAATTTTCATGCTATGATTACCTTTGATTCTTATTGGGACATCTTAACAATGGAATTACAATAATAAATTTTTGAAAAAGTACTATATATTTATTTTCACATTTAAGCTTTATATATATATAGAGAGAGAGAGAGAGCATACTTAACATATAATATAAATATATTTTATTTAATATTATCTTGGTAATTCAATTTAGTTTGTATCAATATATTTATTTTAAATGATCTTACGACAAGAGAATCATTTACTTAACAACTCTCATTATTGAGAATCATTAAAACACTTATGTCTTAGATGATTAATATCCCAAAGATCTCTTCCAACGATTTACTATTATTACTATATGACTTCAGATGAAGTCATATACTAAATGAATAAAGAGAGATTAGCAAAAGTAGTATCTAATAATTATAAAACATTTGGAAAATATAGAAGTGTATGAGAAAATTAGAGTTTCACATAATACTATCCCTCAATGAGAACCACAGAATGTTTTTTCTCATGCTTCTAAGTAACCAGGTAGATGTTTAGAGAGATTGACTTACACAGCATTTATATAACATATATTAAATTTATAATTCCCATATGTAAAATTTGTTCTGTATATGCTATATAGATATTACACAATTACTTATGTAATTTTGTATATAGAATGTTTTGTACGCTTATTTTTTCACTCATTTATGTAGAATTACATTCAATATTTTGGAAAAAATTGTTGTGCCAGAGGAAATTGCCTATATGTCTTCTTGTTTTCTATTTATGAAATTACATGTTTGGAAAAATACTGCAGGAGTAAAGCATCTCTGTTCAGGCAACAGGAGATTATTATGTCCATTTTACAAATATGACCTTGAGATTCAGAAGCATGATTGAATAATTCAGGTAAATAAATTGGGATGAGGGTTGGGGGTGGGGATGAGGACCCACCTACTTACATTCCACTGATTTATGGACCTGCTACATTTCTTTGTGAAATTTCTTCTCACTAGCCTTGTAATAATTTCTCCTTGAAGTTCATGTTTTATGATTTGAAGACTTAGAATATGAGAGAATTTACTTTTTGGACTTTTACTTTGAATATAAAACATACCTATAGAGTCAAGCAGAAAATGATTAATTTGGGGCTGATAATACGGAACTCCTAAATAATAGAATTAATTATTTTGGCAACCAACGGAATTTTCTCAATCAATCCTTTCTTTTAATACCATGTGTTGCCATAAGACTCCTTTTTTAAAAAAAAATTACTTTAGTTTATGCTTTGTTATTCATTAATATATGGTGCAGAGAATTATAGGAAAATATAAACAGTCTCTTAAAAAATTTAAAGACAAATTGAAATCAGTAAGTATATGCCTTTTAGAAAGAAATGTGGGGGAAAAAAGAGCACATTTATATTTGGAAAAAATAGAACTCCTATACTAAATAAGTCAATATAGGAAGAAGAGTCAGTTGCCCTTTGGATGTCAGAAAGTCAATAATAACATAGGAGAATCAGCTGCACACATCTGAAGGCACCATCTTCTTGCGATCTTGGAAAAAGTAGTGATCTTCCATAAAACATTTCAGAAAGTGTTAAGTAATTTTATTTCCCATGTTATGCCTTGTTTTAAGTAGATCCCAATAAGCATATCCACACAATTAATGTTATATTGAGCTGAAATGAAAAAGCAAAATTACAAATATATAAATGTATAATTCTCAATGTACTTATTGAACAATTTAGTTTGCTAGACAATGGCTCTTACTTTTGCTATGTGTTGATAGTGGTAATTTCTTTTTCTTTTTTTTTTTTTATTTATACATACAAGTTGGGGTACAGGCCAGATGCATGGGGCGGTGAGAGGGTTCACCAGAGATAGAGCAGGTAGCAGAACAGGCAGATCAGAAATACACTGCTGAGGGGAGCAGCGGGCGAGGCGGGAGAGGTCTGCCTTGTCATGTGGGATTCTCCCCGGCTGGAGGTCGAACTCGCGTCGCCACTCCCGACAGCTCCACAGCGCAGCGCTTAACCGCTGCGCCACAGGGGAGGCCCGATAGTGGTAATTTCTTTACCTGGTGTTTGTCATAATCACTTGTTTGATGGAAACATCTAACTATAGATCGAACATTGGAATTATATGTACATAATTTTGACTGGTTCTCCTTTAAAAACCATAAGCTAAAGAGAAGTAAAAGCCAGATCATTCCACAGGAAAAACATAAAAGAATATTAATACTAAAAGAACACTGTCTTAGTATTATAGGGGGGTAATTACAGAATGATAGCAGTGGATATTGCAACAGAGATTCATAAGGTGTGACATCCTCCTGAAGAAAAAAAAAATGACAATTCCTACTGGAAAGAGTTCTTCATTTTATTTATTTATTTTTTTAAAGAAAACTTCATTGAAATAATTTATTTACACAAAAATTTCACTGTCTTTCAGTGTACAATTCAATAAATTTTAGTAAATCAAATCATTACTACATTCAATTTTAGAACATATTCACCATACCAATAATAACCCTCTTAGGAGACAGTCTTTTCATTTGTAACTCTTATTTTGAAATGATTTCACTTACAGAAAAATTAGAAGAATATGGAGAACTGCTATCCACTTTGATATAGTTTCACTATTAACATTTTGTCCCATTTGTTCTCTCTTTCACACCTTCTCTCCCTCCATATATATGTATATATGTGTTACACACATATGCATACATATAGTTAAAATATAAATTGAGGCAATTTAAATAATTTTACAAATTTTTTTGCAGAAAAATCTCTTCTAATTAGGTTTCACCAAACAAGAAATGGTTAGATATGCTCTTATTACAGGAACTAAGGAAGAACTTTTATAAGAAAAAGGTAGAAGTAAGGAAATTAGAGATTGGCTCAAGCTTAAAACACAGTTGTTTATTTGTAATTTGTCTCCTGAGGTTTTATCTTTATACCCTTTAGGCATTTACAGGCTTATATTTTGGTTTGTATATGTAGACTCTGTGGTTTGGATCCAAATGGGGTAGTTGCCCCTATTTTCAACCTGTTATGTACCCAAATCATATGGAATTAATGGCCTCCATGTTTAATCAGTTTGACAATTTCCCACTTTGGGTTGTCTTCTCATAACATGAGAGGCTGACCAAAAACTTGATATTAGTGCCACTCTCAGTCACCAGTTGAGTTAAATTGTTCTTGTCTCATTGTGAATGAAGCTTATATGTTATGTTATGATGTCAATATGAAATATACATTGATTATTATTAATAATGAAAGAGTTTAAAAAGAACTTCATTTAGTGGCAGGAAAGAACAGTCCCTTTAATTCTGCAAGAGACTGAAAAAATTTAGTAGTCTGAATAAGGCCTTCCAACCCTAATGGTATCCATACCCTTATGCCTGAAATATGTTACATTACATATCAAAAGGGATTTTGAAGATGGAAATAAAATTATTCACCTTTAACTATAGAGATTATCCTGGATTATGCAGATTAAACCCAATTTAAAAGCCTGGACCCCTAAATGCAGGGAATCTTTTAGGCTGTACACAGAAGAGGAGATGAAATTAAAAAGTGGGGAAAAACAGATTCTAAACCGGAGGTGGATTTAATGTGTAATTGTTGCCTCTGAGATGGAGGAGTTCACATATAAGGATCAAGGAGAGGCCTTTGGAGTCACTGTCAGCCAGCAGTTGATAGCCAGCAAGGAAACAGGGACTTCACTCCTGCCATCACAAGCTACTAGAGTCTGCCAACTACATGTATGAACTTGGAAATATATTCTTCTCATTCTCCTAGTAAGAGCCCAGCCACTAACACCTTGATCCTAGCTTTATGCAATATAGAGCAGAAACACTAGCAGTCAGTTCTTTAATTTGCAGAACTGTGAGATCATAAACTTGTGTTGTCTTAAACCACTAAATTTGTGCTAATTTGTTTTGACAGCAAGAAAAAGTAAGACAGAAAGTAAGCCAATATTTATTAACAATGACAATGAAAATAAATATCTAGACAGTTTATTATTAACTCTGTTTTTAGATTATTAAACATACAGAAAATTTATTTATATAAAGTTTTCTAAATATTCAGGGCTACTATGTTAAGCATCCACATGTTCCCCAAATCCATGTTACTTTAGAGTAGCAGGAAAATATAATAGGAAAAATTGAGGAAAACTGAGTAGTTATATGAAATGTTCTCTCCACTTACGATCTAATCTAGAAATTTGTAATTATCATTGTTAATGATGGTGGAGATATAACTCCATTATCTAACTCAAGGTTAGAACCAGACAAGGAAGTGCGGGTAGAAGGAATTAACATAACTGTGAGCACAATCCTTAGGCACCAGCACCTGAGTTACAAAGCATAGGTAGGAGCTAGACTGCAGTCTAGGGGCAAAGGTATGGAGATTGAGCCCATTGTAGAATCTCCAGTCTCTTTTCTAATTCTAGTTAGCCAGCAAACAGGAACCTTCCTTGAAGATGAGCCCTTCCCAACTGAAAGAAGGCTATATCAGTGCCATCCCTGCAAGAATTCATGGCAGCCATTTCTCTCCCCAATGTGCCTATGCAGGTGCTTTCCTTTACCAACTCTGTCCCTCTGCAGGGCAGCGGCCTGCCTGTCTGCCCGTGACCTGCACCATGTGGGCCTCTCTTAGCAAACCTGCCCCTTCAGCTCTTTCTGCCCACTTGTGTCTGTATAAGTGTCCTTAACTTCCTCGTCTTAATAACTCTGTTCTTTAAGTATAACTGAGTCTCTGTCTCGTGGAGAAACTCGCCATGTACCGCCGAAGGGAGCTCTGGTGAAACCTTTCCGAGTGAACCCGAGGACCCTGCTCTGCTCTCAGATCCATCGACTCCAAAAACATCACTATCATAAAACAAGGTATATTTGAAAACAATATAGAACTGTTATTTGAAGATGACATGATGTACATATAAAAATAAGATGTGAAGATAAAATATGAGGGTTGATAAAAAATTGATATGAAATTTAGCAAGTTTTATAGATTATGATGAATCTGCAAAAAATCCACTTATATACTTTTATATATCAGCAACAAGAACAAAATGTCATTTTAAAGATTGTAGAATTTACAACAGGCACAAGAAACATAAAATACTTAGATATGAAAAATTATGCAAGTTTTCTTCACAGCAAGATGACAAAGCAATGATGAAAGTAAAGACCTAAACAAATATCTATGGATTAGAAGACTCTATTGTAATGACTACGTTCTACCTAAATTGACCTACTGATTTTATGCAATACTAAAGTGTGTGTGTGTGTCTGTGTATGTGTATAAATTTATATACTTGCTCTAAAACGTATTTGAAATGGAAAAGCACAAAGGTAGTGATGCTAAAATTGGCAGAAAAAAAATAGGCAAATTTAAATACATATACTATTATGTGATATTGTAACTTATTATAAAATATCAGTTAATCAACTGGGTGATATTAGCACAAAAATAGAGGAACTGACCAATGGAACAAAATAGTTCAAAAACAGATTCACACATGTAAGATGATTTGAGGTGCAATGAGTAACCAATGGTGCTTTCAGTAAATAGTGAGGGTCAATTTGGATCCCTATTTGGAAAGTAATCTGTTTTTTATGTTATTATTTATATGTATAATAAAAAATGAACAGATATTAATGTTCAATTCAATTGGTTCTGAAAAATGTGGGCTCCCGTGTAACATCTACCTCAGTGAAGATTATAGAGCAATAACCTAAGACCAGAGAATTCCCTGGAACCTTCTCTAGTCAATCCCCTCTGCCCTGAGCCAAGATATTTTCCAATTTCAATCACTAATAACTTAGTTTGACTTGTTTTGAAACTTCATAAAATGCATTCATTTAGTATTCACTCTTCAATGTATAACTTCTTAAACTCAGCTGGTTTTTAAAAACTTGATGTAAATACAATTTGATATATTGACAAAAATATTCACACACACCCCCCCACCAGGATATAGAATGTTGCCATCACCCCCCCAAAATTCTGTTGTGTCCACTTTTCACATAATATTTCTGACATTCATCTTTGTTGTTTGTATTAGTTGTTTTTTGCCTTTTTATTACTGAGTATATATATTCATTGTTTGAATATGCCATTCATATAGTGATGTTTATTTAATATTTAATACTCTAGCTTTTGCTAGTTTGAATATAACTTACAGTTTTATGCAAGTCACATTTTGGAAATATATTTTCATTTCTCTTGGGTAAATACTCCAGAATGAGATTATTGGGAAACAAGGTAAGTGCATCTTTAACTCCATGAGGAACTGGGAAACAATTTTCCAAAGTGATCATGTTATTTTTCACTCCCACCTGCAGTGTCCGAGAGTTCATTACTCAGTCTTCTCAACCATCAGCAATTTCTCACTAAACTGCCTGTTTAATTCTTTTGTCCATTTTATTGCAATTTTTCTTTTTTAAATTCATCTATTACAACTCTTTATAAATTATGGATGTGATGAATCCTTTTTCCATATATATACATACATACATACACACACACACACACACATATGGAAAGTATTTGCAATCTACTCAGACTCATTTTTATTTGCATCTTAGAGTCTTACAATGAGCATTTTAAGTTTGATGAAATCCAATGTATTTTTTATGATTATTGCTTTCTGACATATACAGAGTATGAAGGGTAAAAGAAAATTATTCCTGATGTCTAAACACAAGTTTAATTTTAACAAGGACAACAATTTCACTTTCTACTTCTAGTTTGTAACACACAATTTCCGTAGCAGCTTATTATTGTAGATAATTCAGAGCTAAATAAATTTCTTTTCAAAATCATAATCTTTGTTCAACATTAATTTGTGAACATGTGCAGAGTACTGTGGAGGAATTAAAGGGGCCAGTGCTTTTATATTGATATTGCTTACATGATCTCTTCATGTGTGTGTGTTGGGAGAAAGAGCAAGCTCTCTAGTGTCTCTTCTTACAGTGAACTAATCATATCATGTAGGCCTCTCCCTCATGACTTCATCTCACCCTGATTACCTCCCAAAGGCTCCATTTTCATATGCCATTGCATTGGGAGTTGGGGCTTTAACATGATTTGGGGGGACATTCAGTTCATAACAATAAGTAAGAATTAAAGGACATGAAAAAGGTGAGACATTCCTGGAACATGGCTCTACAATGTAAAACATGACTTAGAGGCTATGAGTCAGGAGTCAAGCTTTCTTGCAAAGGAAGGTCTTTTTTCTTTGTCTAAAGCATGTGCAGAAACAGACCATTGGAATAGTGGGCACTTAATGACTAGAATGAGAAACATCTCACCAACTATTAAAGAAGTAAATAAGATAATCTTATCAGAGCTACTTAGTTAATAAGGACACCCATCTAAAAGGATACAGACTCATCACCAAATAAAACTAGACTCTAACTGGGTAAAATATCATATGTAAAGAAGGTATATCAATGAGATAGAAATTTTTCATTCAAAGCTTAAAAAATAAATCATTAAAAAAAATGATAACGGTTTCATCAAGATGTTGAAATTTCCTTTCCAATCACTGTCGAAGGGAAGGGGAACCTATTCAAGGTTCCATGTCCCAGTCCCATTGGCAAAATCATTCAAGTCTCAGCTGGATGCCATAATTACCTGCATTAATCTCTCTCCCCTCGTTCTAATCTCATGCCTGACAAGCATCCATCTGAGTAGAAATTGGCTCTTGTCTATATCTGACTGTGTGGTTATGCCACCCCCCAGGAGAGATATATTTCTCACTGTAAATCAATTAAACAACAGCATGATTTTATGTTTTAGTCATTTCAGCTTTTGGGAACCCTCTTGAGAGATGAAACCCTTCTCAGTTTGCTATAAAATCAAGTGTCTAAGTTTGTGGGGGCCAAGAAACCATGGTAATAAGCAGAGTGCTAAAATGTGAGATGTGCTAGAAATCATCAGCACTTCATGGTGATATCCAGATTGTTTTTGATTATGTTTGTCTTTTATTCCCCAATTTTAAACTGGTACATAGTATGACTTGTTTCATTTATAATCACTGATAATAACAGTCCTTATCTTACTTGAGTTAGTGCTAGAATGCCAATGCATTCTAAATTCTTTATTTAGCAATGACTGAAACTAAGACTAGAAGCTATAAAGAATAGATACTAATTATTGTTCCACAATTTGACCAGATCTATCAGTAGTTAGATGACTTTGTTTTATTAACTTGTGAGTGCATGTAAAGTCATTTCATTATGTTTTTGTTTCTTTACAAGACTCTAATTTAAAAATTAATTTCGAGGTCACTTATAAGCCTCTCAATATTTCATAATTTTTGATTATTATGAATAATAAAATATTGTTTCATTTTGCAAATTCTAAATGTAATTTGTGAGGAAGCTAAGGAGGAGTATGGCCTAAGCACAGATTCCTAAACTTCCTCTCACCTAAATACTCCAGTTGAAGCTCAAAATCCAAAGTGCCTATTTCCAAAGTCTTTGGCAACAGTTTTTGCCAGGATGTCCACAGAGAGATGTCTCACCTTACTGAGTGCTTCCCATCACTCAGTTGAGTCCAGGCAAGCAGGCACCTACAGGCTTAGGAATACCAAGTGACCTCAGGTTTCTCCATCCTGCTGCAGTGAAACCTCTCATCTCTTTCTGTATCATTTACGATGAAACATTTCACCCAGTTCCTACATTTCAGATAACCAATAAGGAAAAACTATGTCAATTTGCAATTTTTAAGAGACCACCACCATTTACTTTGCATTTAAGAAAAGTAAGGTGGTTTTTCCAAAAATATAAGGTCAAACAATCTAAACAATTTGTGCCTTGAGCTTTAATCATATACATTGCTTGTTTCTTTCACTTTTTCAATACAAAGAGCTGGGTTAATCATCCTTGTACCCATCAGAATCTACCACAGTGACAAATATTAATTGGATTGAATTCAGTAGTTTGATTTCAGTAATCAAAAATCACTTCTTTCATTTGTGTAACATTTCTAAAGCTGTGAGGCTTTTTCCTACCATTATTGAAATGTTTACTGTCAGGAAATTAAAAAGGAGTCTCTAGTATTATAAAATCCTGTTCAAGTGTTGTCCCCTCTAATTATAGTGACTCATTGCATATTTACTGACTGGAGATTAGATGCAAGACTCAATGAGTTATAGTGGCATCTCAGTCAACTGAGCATCGGCATTATAAGATTATTTTTATTTAGATATTTGTAGGTAACATTCTGTCATTCTCTCCTGCATATTTGCAGATATGTATATGGTATGTCCTGCTTTTCATTTATAAGATAACGAAATGATAATTATCATTTTAACTACTTGGCACAATTTAGCTTTTTGAGCTATTTAGAGTATCATGTAGGGGAAAATAAAAATTGGCAGAAATGCATCTCAATTGCATTTCTCCTAGACATTAAAGAACGTTAAAGGTATATCTGCCCTATCTTTGAAGTATTTTAATCCTTTTTGTTCTCAGAAATGAAACAGAATATTGTTGATCTTTTCCTTAAAAAAATTCAACTTAACAAATATGAATTAAACAGTCCTTACCAATTTCTCTTTTCTTTACTCTGGAAAATGGAGGAAAATCTCTTCAACTGGAATTTGTACTGTCTCACAGCTGCCTATAAGAAATGTATCTATGCTTGAACATAGTTCAAAACTTCTCCTTTCCAGGGGCCTCCCCAGCTGCGCTGTGGAGCTGTCGGCAGTGGCAATGCGAGTTTGACCCCCGGACAGGGAGAATCCCACATGGTGCGGCAGACCTCTCCTGCCTCGCCCGCTGCTCCCCTCAGCAGTGTATTTCTGATCTGCCTGTTCTGCTACCTGCTCTGTCTCTGGTGAACCCTCTCGCCGACCCACGCCTCTGATCTGTACCCCAGCTTGTATGTATAAAAAAACAAACAAAAAAAAAACTTCTCCTTTCCAGAAAAAGTTTTATAACTTCACCTATTCAAATTTTCTGTATTATCTATATATTATGTATGTGTTTATTTGACAAACTAAAAGAAAATGTTCTTTTAAACAGAAAGAAAACAAACAACAGGTGAATGTGTATCTCCAGAAGCCAAGATAACAAGGCATTTCATGGACAGAGTAGTCAACTGTGTCTGATGTCACTGAGAAATGAAATTGAAGGTCATTCTTTAATGACCATGATTTGGCAAAAAGGAAATTGTTGGTGAGTTTGAAAAGGACAATTTCAGAATGAGTTGAGGAGTAAATAGTAATTAAAATAATGAGATACAGTGATTAGAATCAATGAGAATAGACAATTCCTTGGATCAGTTGGAGTGGTTGGAGTAGAAAGTGTTTTTCTTTGTTTGGTTTCTTTTGTTTCTTTGCCTGATTGTTTTACTAAAGGAGAGACTGAAATGGGCTCCTGTTTGGGGTCATATATACAACTCTTGTCTGTGTCATTCTGTCCAAAGAATGTACTGGATCTCAAAGGAAATGGCCTTACTTCTACCCTAATAAGAGATATTGATAGTTCTGCTCTCTTATTTATAGTAATTCCCTTAATCGCAGGATTTCATGAAGATGACGGGGTTAATCATCTATGTTAAAAATTCAGGTCCTTCCACATTGACATCATTTTTAGTTTGAGAATTATATGTGGCAACCCACATTCTTTGACAATGACTTTATTTGACTAAATCTTTTTTTTAAAGATTTATTTATTTATACATACAAGCTCGGGTACAGACCAGAGGTGTGGGGTCGTGAGAGGGTTCACCAGAGACAGAGTGGGGAGCAGAACAGGCAGATCAGAGGTACGCTGCTGAGGGGAGCAGCGGGTGAGGCAGGAGAGGTCTGCCGCACCATGTGGGATTCTCCCTGACCGGGGGTCGAACTCACATCGCCACTGCCGACAGCTCCACAGCGCAGCGCTTAACCACTGTGCCACCAGGGAGGCCCTATTTGACTAAATCTTAATGGAATTTGAGACCCTTAAAGAAGTGAGGCAAGAGGCCCATGTGAGAATTTTCTGTTTGGGTCAAAAAGGCTATTGAGTTGGATCTCTAGTGGTAAACTAAATGTAGTATTTACACACACAGAATTTCAGTGATGCACACGTGCAAGTTATTTAATAAAAATACAATAAATGAAAATTAAATAGTTATTTAGATGTTTTAATTTCATAAATACTGAAATCATTCCTAGTGATCAGTATTAATTTTAGAATTACAGCAAGTGAATCATAATGTAACAGATAATTGCTTCTGAAGCAGGTCTGTAGTTTAAATTTAATCATCTTCAAAAACTTTGTTTAGGGGCCTCCTTGATGACAAAAGGGGTTAAGTCTCAGCAATCTGAAGCTATCAGCAACTACTGCAGCATGAGCTTGTTCCCCAGCTCACTACTCTATCTATGGAGAATCCTCTTATCCCCTGCCCCCACTTCTGGCCTACTTCTGGCCTACATACCAGTTCTTGTATGCATAAATAAATTAATCTTTAAAAAAACAAACTTTGCTGAATTTCCAATTATTGAATTATTTGACTTTATGTAATATTTAGTTTTTTTGTCAGAAATAATATTGCTTCTTTGTAGAAAATTTTAACTTGACTTAAGGTAGAGGACAAAAATTAACATGTGCCTGCTAGCCAAATACTATAAAACAGCAATATTATCAGTTAGTATTTACTATTTATTGTGTGCTAGGTATATGTCTTGCTCACAAAACCCACTTTTATTTCCAGTCTTTCTTTACTGGCCAATTTTTACTTTTTTTTTCCCCTCCTCTATACTTTACCATTTTTTTCTGGATGACAATTCCCAGTGTAATTTCTTAAACCTACTTTTAATAATAACATTTTAGGTTCTACACTTATAGTTATATATTGATAATTTTGTCCATGTTAAACACATACATATTGTTTTATTTCATTATATTTTACATATTAATATAGGTATATTCATATTTATGTATCCAAAATAGTTGTAGACATAATATAAACTCTAAGGATGTACCAGAGTTGTTTTTCTCTCAAGATTACAAATATTTACCAAACAATTTGAAACTTTCAAACAGCATTGTAAAGGAGAACTAATTTTCTATTAGATATTTAAGGGACTCCTATTTTTTGGTATGTGTGGTGACCAGTATTTCAAATAAACAGAAGTTTCCCAAAATTTGGCTTTAACTTCATAGAATAGTTTTCATCAAGTGAATTTCTGGGTCAAAAGATGTGAACATTTTCTCCCCTCTGGGAGCTGAGACAAAAGAGGGACGTTTCTGCACTATAAGGTGAGGGGGAAATTCGTGCCTGGCCATCAACAACCCACGTGTGCCACTGAGGAAGAGATCAGATAAGAGGAACCCCGCCAGTGAGAGTAACCCTGGAAACAGGGAGAGTCTGCCCAGGCCCCTATGCCAACTTCTGAAGACCCCTCCCTCCCCTCTGGGAGCTGAGACAAGAGAGAGGGAAGTCTCTGTGCTATAAGGTGAAGGGGAAAGTGCATCCCTGGCTGATGGTTGTCCCCATGATCCACTGAGGAAAGGAACAGATACAAGGGACCCCACGAGTGAGAGTAACCTCAGAAATGGGGAGTTCACCCCGGCCCCTGTGCCATCTTCTGAAGCCCCTGCTCTCCCCTCTCCAACCTGAGATGAGAGAGGGAAGTCGCTGCACTATAAGGTGAGGAGGAAAGTGCGTTCCTAGCTGGCAGTTGGCCCTGAGAACTGCTGAGGAAAGAAACAGATACATAGGACCCCGCAGCAAGAGTAACCCCAGAAACAGAATTCACCCCCCACCCCCGCGCCATCATCTGAAGCCCCTGCCCTCCTCTCTGGGAGCTGAGACGAGGGAGGGAATTTTCTGCAGTATAAGTCCAGCGTAACTGCCAGGCTAGAACTGGCCACCAGTTCCTGACATCCAAGTAGGAGCACACCAAAGATATGCCTTCTAATACTAGTGACACAGTGGCTCAACACCTAGAACAAATCAGAAAACAAACAGCAGGGAGCAGGAAAAATACAACCAAATGAACCCTCAAGGGAAGATCACCACAAAAAGAAAATCAGCTACCAGAACCCAACAATGATGACACGGAAGAGCTACAACGCCTACCAGACAGGGAATTTAAAGTGTCATGGTTAAAAAGCATGAAGAAGACAAAAAGGAAAAGAGAGAGATGAGAAATATAATTAGGGAATGAAGAAGGAAATTGAGTCCCTAAAGAAAGAAATGAAGGAAATGCACAACATTAAAGGATTGTTGGAAGAGCTAAAGAACTCAAAGAAAAGCACCGGAAGCAGAATTAATGAAATGGAAGACCAAATCAGTACTCTCAAAGATAAAGACATACGAAGAACCAATAAAGAGAAGAAAAAAGCACAAGGGAAAAGGAATGAGGAAAAACTTCGAGAACTATCTGACACTTGAGAAAAGGAAATGTAAGAGTCATAGGAATCCTTGAAGGTGAGGAGAAGAACCAACGAACCGAGGAACTGTGCAAGCAGATAATCAAGGAGAACTTCCCAAACACAAAGAAAGACGTGAAAATAGTCATACAAGAAGCTGGAAGAATATCATACTACCACAATGAAAGGAAAGCCACAGAAAGACATATAATAGTTAAGCTCCCAAGAGTGCAAGACTGGGGTGAATACTATTCAGCATTCAAAAAAGGTAAACACATGCAATTCGCAGCAACATGGATGGAGCTAGAAGGGATCATGCTCAGCAAAATAAGCCAGAAAGAAAGAGAAAAATATCAGATGGTTTCACTTATAACAGGAATATAGAAGAATCAAATAAGACAGAGATTCAGCAAGGGGAGGGGATGGAAAGGGCTCAGAATGGGGGAGAAAAGAGCACAAGGGATTATGGTGATGGTTCACAGGTGATCGATGGTGGGTAATCTATAGGGAATACACAATAATGTAAAAGATATGAATAAAAATTTAAAAAATGATTAAAAAAAACAAAAACAAACAACAAAAGATGTGAACATTTTTAAGAAGCCTGAACACAGATGGCAATTTACTCTTCCCAATGGTGAACAACTCACTTGGCATCACACACAGAATAAATCTCTTTAAATAACATTATACTCAATATAGTCATATTTTATTCTATTATTAAAAAAATCTGTAGTAAGTATAAAAACATGTTTTCTTGCATTAATTTATGTATCTTTGGTTACTAGTGTGATTTTTTTTTTGGTATTTGTCATCTATTGTCCACAATATAAAAATTAAAGATTCATATCTTTGTCCATTATTCTGTTTACTTTTCTTTTTAATATTGTCTTTATTGATTTAATAAAGGCTTTATATGCAAAAGTCATTTGCTAAGCTGTCCTTTTAAATTGCTTTGAGAGAACTTGCTGTTAAGAGTGGGCTGTTGATTTTAATGAAGAATTGCTAAGATTATGTACATTATGCGGTGTATCTTCTGAGAAGAAGAGAAATTTCTTAAACATCTCAGAAATAAAAAATCATGCTTCTTAGATGGGTGGCATATTTTTGTCCACTATTTATAGATATTAAAGTTGGTTTTGTTACCCTTGTTTCTTTCTTTTTTTTTTTTAAGGTCCTTTCTTTTGTTTATTTTTTTTTCAATTTTTTAATTGTTATTTATATCTTTTACATTTTGTAGTCCCCTTGGGTAGCCCACCACCAATTCACCCGTGATACATCTCCATGGTCCCTTGTATTCTTTTCTATTCCATTTTGTGCCCTTATCCTCCCCTCCCCCCAA
>PVIJ01008056.1:0-77278 GCA_004024925.1 Scalopus aquaticus | reverse complement strand
GCCCTTCTACAGTCTATTTTCAACACATCAGCCAAGCGATCCTTTCACAACATGGCAAAGCCACGGGCTCCACACTGTGAAACCCAGAGCCCTCCTCACACCCTGTCTGTCAGTGCGGCACCACCACCTCCCCGCCCCGCGGCTCGACCCCTCTGATACGGAGGATCCCTCCCGTACCAAGTGAGTTAGCCTTGGTGCCCCCGCGGTGGAAGTCTGCCTGCCTCACCCAGGCCATTCCTTCCGCCAGGGATGACCCTCCCTCCTCAGTCAAGGCTTAGTTCAGACATCGCTCGTGGTCTTCCCTGACCATTCTCTGTTACTGCACAACTCAGCTCACTTCCACTTTCTTCTTTTCCTGCCACACTCACCTCTTCTCTATCACAGGAAGGTTATTTGTATAACCCCGGTATCCACCCTCCAGTGTGCCCCACAAAGGAGACACATTTTGTCTTTTCCTCTCACGGCTGTATTTCTAGCACCCAAAATAGTGCCAGACACATGGTCAGGTCTCAACAAGTTTTTGACTGTTTATGAAGAGGAGACACCAAGTCTTCAACAGCCAAAGCATCATGGCACAACTCCCAATTCTACAATTCTACAGAGTCTGCACTCTGATTTTGATGGCCGTATCCAATGGCGTCTCATCTGACCTTATTCACTCTGACTCTCAATAAATGACAGCAACAGCGCCCTTGGTTCTGAAACATTTACAGAGACCTCTTCGATATCTGTGGTCTATGTGGGCTCACCAGGTCTTGGCTTTAGGGTGCGCCGGCTGTTGGCTGCGTGTCTCTTCGCTAACACAGGCGCTTCCAGAACCTCACCCACGGCCATCAGGCTCTGCTCAGACGCCCACCAGAACGGAAATCCATCACTCCTGGGGCAGGCCAGGGGGTCTCAGAATCTCTAAAATCGACTTTATGGACTGAAACCTCTGTCTACACCCACACTCTGTTCCTCATGCTCAGCTCTGCGGCCATCCCAAGTCCAATTCTGCTTCTCCAGCCACTGAGATAAAACAAAATTTCCTTCCTCCTCTTCAGTCTTCCCTGACCAGACATACTCATTGCTCCTTCTACCAGTTTCTCCCACCATCGTCATGCATTTCCTTGTCCTGCTCATTGTCCTTAGAGAAGTTCCTGCAGAAACCTCCTCCCTCCTCCCCAGGAGCCTAATAAACAGGATTCACTAATCCTGTAGAGATCCTAATAAATAGCACCACTCCTGTTGGGGATGCTAATGATGGTGCATTATGATGTGACAAATTCCATAAAATCTTGTAAGAAACCCGCTTTGCATCCATATTCATTTGTCTGTAAAAGTTTCACTTCCCTGATTGTCAAAACACAAACCAAAAATTTCTCCAAAGGTTCCAGCTGAATGTACAGGTCTTGCCTTTGGCCTTGAGGCTTTTCAAAGGGCACTCAGGACCCACCAGCAGCAGGACACAAAGCAGCCGGGAAGGCCTGTGTCCAGAGCCCTGCGCCCTCACACAGGGTTTGGTTCTGGGAAACACCAAAGCCGCCTCCTTTACCTTGGGACATAAAACGCAAACGTCACAAAGAGCAAGGCCAGAAGCAAGGAAAGGGGCCTGGCTGGGTTCCTCCAGCGCTGCCGGCCGTGGGCTCATGGAAATCAAACCTAGATGGCAGCTTTCAAAGCCGATTTTATTCACATCACTAAAGTGCTCAGCAGAAGAAAACACATCTCTTGGAAAAGAGAGGACAGATGCATTTATCAAATGGAATAAATATAAGTAGAATCCATGTCAGGGACAGAGAGGCTATCTCCCCCAAACATACCAATTATTAAATATTAGCTAACCAGAAACTATCTGATGAAACAGACTTTACGTCAACCAGGTAAAGAAACTAGTGTACTCAATAAAGTTGCCAAATTTTATCTGAGGTCTACAACCTCGCAGTAATCGGGAAGAGGGGAGTATCTGCCCCAACTACGGCCAATTTCAAGACCACGTTTGGGGCAGCGCCAGCTGCACAGTTGGCATCACATAACGTGTATTTATGGAAATGCGCGTTTTTAGATGCTCAGACCCAGGCTTCACATTTTGGCAGACTTCATAAAGAGAATCTGTAAATCGTTCGGTCCTATTCTTTGCTAGATCTTTAATTTTACTTTTCTTAGTTCATGAGTCACACAGACACCACCAAGTTTATGATAAAGGAACTAAAATGTTCTCTCATCCCTAACTAGGGCATCCTGGGTTAGAACAAAACACCTTTGTATACAGACGGTGACTAGGACACAGTTTTTCAGTGAGGAGGCAAGTCTCTCATCACTCAGGAGCTTCAGCTGCCAGCGACACAGCTTAATTTCCAGAAGCTGAAAGAATCAGGTAACTAGGGGTGGAAAGTCTGAAAGCTGATCTTCAGACAGTAATATTCCGGCACAGTGCTTGTCACTCCGATACTCATGGGGCTGTGGAGTTAGAAGCTCATGTCTGATTTCACCGCCCCCCTGCGAGTTTGCCCTCACTGACTTTCCTCCAGGGCTGTGAACTTCTTAAGCCCCATCTCCCAGGTGGTGAAAACGGGGCAGAAGTGGCAGAGAGCAGCTCCCCCCAGCAAGGCAGGGAGCTGACACTGGCTTGGAGACCACTGCGGGGGCGCAGAGAGGCTCTGGTCCCGCGGCCTGGTCAGAGCCCCCAACGCTATGCCTCCCCATCATCAGAGGGGCTGACTCCCTGCAAGGGGGCTCTCTGGGGTATGCCTCGTCCTGGTCTGCGTCATACACTAACGACCGGATTCTGTGACCCGGGGACTCCCCTGGCACTGGGGGTCACTGGTGACCGATG
Organism: Scalopus aquaticus; assembly: GCA_004024925.1. Taxonomy (NCBI): domain Eukaryota; kingdom Metazoa; phylum Chordata; class Mammalia; order Eulipotyphla; family Talpidae; genus Scalopus; species Scalopus aquaticus. The sequence goes on along the minus strand of PVIJ01008056.1, from coordinate 74,463 downwards.
AGAGCTACCTTGTGGATGGGGGGGGGTGATGGCTGCCTGGCTTGGGGTCTAGCAGACCAAACCGGAAACTTCAATCACAAGAGCTGCGGAGAGGAGACTGACTCGCCAGCACAGGGCGCTCACAGCCGAGCTACGGGGCTTGGATCTCCAGATCCGTGTCCCGGTGCATGAGCCCTCGGCCGCTGCCCTCGGCCTCTTCCCCACGGTCTTTTTGCTGAAGTGCAAACCGAGGTGCACTGTACTGTCTTGCTGGGGAGCCATCTCAGAATGGGCCCCGCTATCTGCTCGCAGTGCACGGTTGTTTCTAATTCCAATTATATGTACATCACTGTGTTTTCATGGCTTCTTTTCGAATCGTCCTCTTTATTCAATCATTTCCTATTTTTGGTCATCTTTAATAGACTAAGCCATTAGCTACAACACACTCCATACTATGTACCTCCTTTGAATAGCATTGTAGTTACTTCCGGGGCAACTTCCTCTGCTTCTGATTGGAGCGCCCAGCATTCAGGCTCCATGGGGAGACGCCAGCACTGAGGCTGAGGTTTGTTTCTTCAGACTTGAGCTTCAGCCTGAGCCCCAAGCACTGGCCTGGAAGGACTTTCTCGTTGGCTCTGGCTGGGAATCGGGGCCACAGCTAAAGTGAATTCCAGCATCGCCCCACGCAGGGTCACGGGGTCCCTCCCCCAGGGCACTGAGGCTGCAACCTTGTTTGGTCTCTGTCCCTCTCTCCCCTCTGCCTTTCAAAGCATTCCCTCAGGAGGTGCCCCCTTGAGCACCCCCATGGCCCAGCACCAGCGCCCCACCCTCAGGAGGGCCCTGCACACCAGTCTCAGCTCCGGGGGCTCCAGCCTCATGTGCCTCAAGGCAGGTGCCTCAGGCATTTGGGCTCTTCCCCATCAACACTCCTCACCCCTTGGTGAACAGAACTGTCTTGACTTACCCAGAGGTTCCTGTGACCTGCGCGGAGAGTGTCGGGAAGGGAACATCTCTGCAGTCACCTCCACATCTCCCCAGCCCCTGGGCCTCACCTGAGGGCGGCAGAGGGCTGGAGCAGGCAGGCGCGGGGGGCCCACGAGCGTGCTGTTCCTTAAGTCCACACAACAGGCTGCTGCTTGGCTAAAACCCCGTTATTGCTACGAGGCTCAGAGTCAGCCCCCTCAAGACCAGGCAGACACAGGAGCGCTGCCCTCAGAGGAGCGCCTCCCCCACGGGCCTCTGCTCTCTCTGGCGTCCCCCTCGCTGAGCTGCAGGCCTTGAGCCACTCCCCAGGCCCAGGTGTGAGCAGTTACACACGCCGTGCTCCCGGGGCCCAGGTGGCCACAGTTACAGGTGCGCGTGCCGGTGCTCACGCTCCCAAGCCCTTTTTGCACAGGCCGCAGCTGGTGGCCAGAAGCTCTCAACAGGAAGGTGGGAAAGAGCCTGATCAGTTCCCCTCCCCTACACCCTCCTTAACAAGGTATGAAGCCTCTTTCTAGAAAGGTCCTCATCTCTGTTCGGAACCCATTCTGAACCTCGTCAAGGAGCCATTTCCTGCGTTCACCCTCCCAGGAGGAGACTCAGGAAAGGCCTGGGGAAACCCTTCCGCACTGACCTGGGTGCTCACTAGAGGGGGTGCCCATTCCCGCCACCCCAGCAGCCCCGGGACAGAGGGGCCTGGCACTGGACCTCAGACAAGGCCACAAAGGAGACCTGCCCCGATTCCTGCAGTGCCCTGAGCTGTACCCCAACCTCTCTCCTTCCACCTAAGTTGCCAGGAGGGCTCCTGGCACACAGTGGGGCTGCAGTCCCGCCCCAGGCTGCCGACCTAGGCTGGGGGTCGGAGGGCAGCAGCAACCAGCCTTCAGCCGCGGGGCACACTCACGTGTCAGCGGGCACCAGCCGTGAGACACTGTGCCCTTGCCAGGGCCACAGGTGGGGGAAAGAAGCAGGGCCTGAGAGGCAGAGGGGCACAGCAGCAGGGGAGGGGCGGCCTGAGCAGGAGGGCGGAGCCCCAGTTGCTGCCCTGGGCCCCAGCAGGGAAGAGCAGGTGGGCCTGAGGGCACCGCCCCTCCCTCTGGGTTTAAAGCCAGACACAAAGTTTGAAGCGATGTGATTTCTGCTCACATTTGAAAAGCCCTGTCTCTGGTCTTTGTCTCATCCCCCAGATGGGCCTGTGGTTTGGACGTCTCAGGTGTATGGTGTCTCAAGCTCTGGAGCCGCACTGCCCCCGCGACGGCACTACCCAGAGGACATTTCCCTCGGTGACTTAATCCAAGTGGGACTGTCCTCCTCCCTCACACCAGCTGCACCTCAGGTGCTCCAGAGGCTGCTGTGGCTGGGCTCCCGCGGGGCCCAGTGCAGACACCCCAACCCTGGGAGCTCCCCCCACCTCCTACAATGCTCTGGGAGCATCACCGATGGCCTCAGCCCGGCTTCACATTAGCCCACCAGGCAGGCTGGTGCCGCCGCCTCCTTTGTGTCAGGCTGGGGTGTCCGGGGCACCCTGGGAGGGGCCTGGGTGACAGAGGCTGCTCCCCTGTGGGAAGAGGCGGCCCCTCCAGGCTCCAGTAGGTGGCGAGGTCACAGGGCTGGTCTGCCTGAGCCCGGCCCTCCCTGCTCTCCTCCCAGAGCTGTGCCTTCACTGGGGTCTTGCAGAATCGCCATCACCAGCCTGGTCTCCAGGGCACCATGTTCCCCACAAAAGTACTGACTCCCTGTGGACCCAAATGCCTACCTTTCTTCTCAGCAGGGGTTCAGTGAATCCTGCTCCTGAGCCTTTACCAAACAAAGCAGAAGAAAAAGAGAAATGCACATTCTTGATCTGGCTGACTCCTCTGGGCTCAGCCATGTCCTGGGCGCTCTCCCAAAGTGTCGCTGCTTTGCAGAATCTTTGGATTTTCCCCATCAGGAAGTGCAATGGGTGGGTGTGTCCGGATGGAGGGGGCTATCACTTCCTGTCCCAGTACAACCTCTTGTGAGGTTGTATCCTCTGACCCAGGACAGGCCAGGTCCACCTTGGCCCTAACACTGTGAGATGCCCGTGGCCTGAAGTGAGCCCCCAAGGGGATGCACCCACCCAGCATGTCGGTGGTTCCCTGCGGGTTTAAAGCAGGAGCCCTGAAAAGTCCCTGCAGCTGGTTGGTCAGGGGAAGGTGAGGGAGGGGCCCCCGAGGCAAATCCAGAGCAGGGGCCTTCCCAGGGCAGCCATAGGAGAGAGGGAAGGGGGTGCAGGTCAGTTCCCTGGGCAGGGAGGGGCTGTCTCTTGCCTTCTATTTACTCAGCATGTTGTTTACCCTGCGAGCAGAGGGGAGAGGGCGGCCTGAAGTCACTGTGGCGAGGTCAAGAGGACAGAGCGCTGTGACTGTGCAGGGGGAGGTGAAAGGGGTAAGGGGGGGGAGGAAGGGAGCAAGTGGGAGCACGGAAAGGGGGAGGGCGAGGGGTGAAAGGAGGGGATAGGAGAAGTGGATGGAGGGAAGGAGTGGGAGGGGATGGGGACCAAAGGGGGCATGAGGAAGGAAGGAGGGAAGGAGGAGGGGGTGGGGGCAGGGAGGAAGGAGGGGAACAAAGGCAGGGTCTTTACTATTCTGAAGCAGACCCCCACAGCAGACGCGACTTTCAGTGGGTACCAAACACGGAACACTGGAGAGACGAGCAAGTCAGAGATTGTTATCTAATTTCATAGAAGATAGACATCCACAGAAAGTTTATCTTGGACAGCCCTGGGCAAAGCGCTCATCATCCGACTATGGGCGAAACCCTGTATGGGAGAGAGATCTCTACTGCCACAGCAGAAACAATGGACGTTCACACACACACACACACACACACTGATGGAGACGGAGAGAAATGCATGGTGAGCAAAGGCCTAGAGGGGGCCTTCGCGGACGAGGGGCTGGTATGAGTGGTCGGCAGACCGTCCTCGCGAGGGGACCAGCCAGGGCCTCTGCAGAGCTGCTGTTAGGAGGAAATTCTAAAAATCAGAAACATTCTCCCTGAAACGCCCTAAATCCCCAGCTCACTCATGGCCTGCGAGGGGGCTGGGCCCCAGGCTCCTGGGCTTCTGCATTTCCTGCACGTGATTAGACTTCCAAAAACAAAGGGCAGATGCACCGGAGTCAACAAAGTCACAGACCTTGGTGATTCCGCAGAAGGACCCAATGCTGCCCGGACAGACGCCCCAGGCCCTGGGGACAGAGGACCCCAGCCCAGAGCTCCTGAAACGGACGAGGGACAAGCTAACCAATGTTGTACACACCGGAAACTTCCAAACGTGCCATGAGACACCCACGACCACCCCAAGAATGGAGTGCTCCTGGGTTTAGGGATGGAGATGCCTCTGTCCGCTTTGGCAAATGCTGCTGTAAACCCACAAACTGGTAAGACCACACGTGTTGGGGGGGCTTTTATGAGCTTCGTGCCCCAAAGTTTCTCCTTGAAAGGATCCTGGGGGACAAAAAGGGAACTCCTATCGCGTGAGCCAGCTGAGAGAGGAACAGCATGGATTTTTCTGGTGCACTATTATTTGCTGACATTAAGTCATGCCTTCGATTGCAGTATTTTATTTCTTAAATTCACGGGGCTGCTCAAAACAAAACTGAGGGAAGGGCTATGATGAGGGCAGTCATTTTCAACCAACTGTTAGTACATGAAAAAATTGAGGAAAATTTTGTCATCACTTTATAACTTTACAGTAACTACAAAAAATTTCTATTTCCCAAAATTATTTCTCGGTCACGACAGCTTTCTCTTCAGTTGCATACTGAAAGCGACATTTGATAGGTATTACTTGTGAAGTCAAAAGATGCCATTTAGCTACTTCAGTTTTGCTATTATGAGAAATCAAAATACAATTTAATCAAATAAATGTGATTTGGAAACCAAGGGGGCAAAAAAGAAAAACAAACCACCAAAAGCCCCACTTGCTTTGAAGGTTGTTACTAATCACCTAGAGATTTGTCACTCTAAGGGGCAAATCCACCACACATCAGAGCCGAAGTCTTTGTTTTCCACAAACTGATTCTAACGCACACAGCTCAGAAACCAAGAAATAATGAACCAAAGCTGACGTGGGCAACCAGGGGCACAGGCCAGGCGCGACTCCGCCAGGGGCACTTTCTCTGCGTCTTAAAACACACAGTCCCGACTTCTGGACGCAGGGCTGGATGCAAGATGACTCCTCCCGGGGGGGCCCAAGAACTGTGTGGCTTAAGGAGAGATGGTTCTAGTGCCTCCGTGCTCCCCTCTCCTTCGCCTGCCTCCTGTGAACCCCAACACACACACCTGTTGTCAGCCTTGAATTGTGAGTCTCCACCCACCGATAGTTCCAGAAATCTTTCTTCAGCTCATCTTCCTCTTCAATCTAGGCGCTAGAATGTCCCATAAGACAAGGAGAAAGTGAGGCCACTGGACCCCCTCCCTCATTAGGGAGGCCCTAAGCTTCCCTCACCTGCAGGTAGTTGAGTCTGGTTTGGTTCAGCTGTATCACATCATGAGCTGGGTTTCATGGGCACTGCTCACAGATGCCAACTTTTGGAGCCTTTTTATGCTCCTGAATGATCCCTAAGGTTGAGGGGAGCCGGCAAAGCCATCCTCCTGGCCCTGTGTGGAAGGACATGTCAAAGGGGCTGGAAAGGGAGACAGAGGAAGCTTCCAGAGAAGGCAGGGCAGGACAAGCTGTGCAAGGGACCCTAAACGGGGTTGAGGACAAACAGCCAAAGGGGAGGCACAAGTCACAGGTGATCTGATCGGGGCTCAGGGCTCGGCCCACAGAAGTCGCCTGTCCTGTTCTGTCCTCGGTTTTTCCTCTCCCCGCCAGGCCCCAGATATCCCTCAAGGGCTTAGGCAAGACAGGGAGGGGCGGGCTGTGGAGCAATCACAGGGGTTTTCTGGCAGATGATTTGGCCAACACGGGGCCCCTGCGTGGGGCCGAGGCTGCGGTGCGTGCCCGTGACCAGCCAGCACTCCGGTCACGCTGGCCGGGATGCTACTTCGAGTTATAAGGACCAAGTAAAAATATCACAAAACCTTTGCAAAATGAAATGGGACTGGTTTTCTCTAGGCACAAGTGCAACTGTGAGACAGTGTGGACTGAGGACCAAACAGCCCACCCAGAACAGGCCTAGTTTCAGCATTAGAGCTGCAGAGAGGCGAGAGAAGCAACCAAAAGCGGCATCTCCGGCTCGGGGTGTTACTGGAACCAAGCTGCCTTAGCAGTGGGAGCCAGCAGGGGCAGTGGGACCTTTTACTCCGCTGCTCCAGAGCAGTCATGGCAGCTGCTCCTGTCCAGTAACTGCCGTTTTGAACAGACCAATCAGGTGCCAGGAGTTGATGGGTAGGTCCAATCAGCTCCAGGACTGCAAATGGTCCAATCAGACTTGTGGATGGTACTCTGGGAGAGGATATAAGCCAGGATCGCAGGGACCCGAAAGGGGGAAAAAGAAGAGAAAAAAAAAGAATACCAGTCCCAGAGAGAGGAGGCCCCCGAAAAGAAGAACAGCAGAAGACGACGACGATGACACCAGGCCCCAGGAAAAGAAAAATGATGGTTCCAGACTCCAAAGAAAGAAGAAAGAAGTCTGTTGCTGGCCTCCGAGGAAGAAAGAAAAGAAGCTTCCAGCAGCCGCTCTCCAAGCAGGAAGAGAAGCCGAAGGACTCTGCAGAGACGGGGCCTCCGGTGCCATCTCTGACGTAGCCTGAAAGGAGCCCCAGGGGCCCTGGGCCTGGTGTCTCAAAGAACTGTTGTTGGTCTAACCCAGCACCTCACAAAGAGCTGCCATCCCCGATGCATTCTGGGTGAGGTGGCCGCCCCTTGAGGATGCAGTGAGCTCTCTGTTTCCCCCGTTTGTAAATAAACCCCATGTTTGCTGCTGTTGTACCTGTAGCCTGAAGTCTCTTGCAATTGTGCGCGTGGGTGAGAACCTGCAGTGACCTGTCCTCTCATCAGGCGCTGTCCTTTGTTGTATTTGGCCTTTGGGGGCTTTTGATGGCTTTTGATGGCTTTTGCCTCAGAGCCTGGGCATTTGTGCCCTGTCCTCCCTGTTTCATTTGGCGACCGCGGCAGGACTGGACACCCTGTAGTCTGCCCGCTTTCAGTTGGCGACCACGAAGGGACTGGACACCCTGTGTCCGTCCGCCCGTTTCAGGAGCTCCTGGGCTAGAATCGTGATTTCCATGGTTCCCGCGATGAACTTTGACCTTTAGCAGCACTGAAAGAAAAGCCAAGTGCTTTTCAAACTTTGGGCTCCACCTTTCCCCTCTGATTCCTAAGTGAACATTCTGGATAGAGATCCTTCTAAAAAGTTGTGACTACAATCTTAGCGACACTCTAGTTAAGGCTTCCCACTGTAGTATATTTCTTAGTCTCAGGCTCATAGACATAACTCTGGGGAAGAAAACATTTTGGTATATGGCATTAAAAAAAGACTTAGAAATAGGGTCACATTGGGCGGCTTATACATTATAGGATTACTGATCCACACAGACAAATCGTAACTAACTCAAATCCTTTGCATTTAAAATATCCCCCTTGGCATCCCCTTCCAAAGAAGTGGATCCTCTTTTCCTCAAGACTTACCTGGACACGCAAGTAACGACAGGAGCCACTGGAGGGGCTTCCCTACCTGGCTCGAAGCTGGGGTCCCTGTCTGGCCCAGCCTGGGCCTTCAGGCTTCGGCCTCCACCGGGAACCAGCGTAGCCCAAGGCAGCACCCTGGAGGGCGCCGATGCACCTGCCTTCGATGAGGGGCAGGCAGAAGCCGGAGCAAAGGGCGTCAACTCAAAACACGTTACCAACAAACACAGGAGTCTGTTCCGAATGTCTTTATCAAGGGGATAAGCGACAGACATTTTTTTGAAAGGGCTGTTAAAGCTCGTCAAACTTGTGATTTAGATTTCCATTTTCTGTATAACCAGTCTTGAAAGCTGCTATTAAAATCACTGTGCACAGAGGGAGAAAGTGTATGTGTACCTATAATATTTTATAAGTCATGAAATAACAAAAAGCAACAACCACTTGTTTGTTCAACTTTACCTTCCCTGTATTTGAAATATAAATATATATTTTTCAATTATGCATCTAGACTTCTCCCTAGATGTTTTTGAACATTCTCCATGAAATCTCCATAATAACACACATACAACCAAGAACCCCAGGTGTTGACCACTCAAGGACCAGGCAGAGTCTCGCGCAGCAAAGGAAGACAACTCTCCAGAGCTCGTCCTCCGTTACGAAGGTTTCTGTGATAGAGTCCTCAAAGGCTAAATATATTCCTCAAAAAATAATCTCATGATACCTGAATGTTTAGATAATAAAGTAGAATGTTTCTCAGTTAATATTTTTAATATTTCTCATGTAGAATATACTATTTTTTTCCACCAAAATAACAATATATTTGGAGTCATAAACATTTATGAGTTTTAAAGCACTTCTGAAATACCTTAGAGCAGAATCACTATTGTAGAAATACTTGTAATAAAATTAAAATCATCTTAAATTTTAATGAAGAATGAGGGGTATCAATTCCTTGGTTTTCCCCTCAGGATCAGAATATCCACCCACAATTCCAGAAGCTTCCTTTTTGTATGTTTGGCCATGGGGAAGGCCCGCATCAGAGTGGAATTTAACTTACTCCTCAGTAGGGCTCTCAAAATATCCTTAGGGGGATATCAGATAAAGTTCAAGTAGGAACAGCCCTTTACCCACAAATTCCAGAAGGTTCTACAAGACTATTAGCAAATCATTTCTGCTTCTGGAGAACTTAATGAGCCACCTCTTGGTAGAATTTCCCAGAAGGCTTATCCCAGCAGATTTATCCTCCTTGGAGTATTCCATCTCTGCCTTATAGCATTTCAAGCTTCTCTACTTTTTGGAAATAAAACTCTCCACTAAGAAACAGAATTAAGATCTCAAGGCTGCAAAACAGAGAAATATAAAGGGAACGTGGAGTTAAAGCAAAAAAAAATCTCTAAAACATATAAACATGAGGCTGATCCTGTCCCTCGCTGGCCTCCTGGCCTCCGCTAGAGCTGCAGGTCCTGGGGTTCAGGGTCGGGCAGGTGTCCCAGGGCACCCCCTCAGTGAGAGCCAGGAGCTTCCCAGGAGGTGCCAGTTGACGTAAGCGGAGGGCCCCTCCCTCGTCCTCCTGCCAGGGGTGTCGGCTGAGCTGCTAAGTCTGATCCTTCTCTTGAACTTCTTGGAATCGCTTCTCCAGGCGATCCAGCTTGGCGAGGTTTTCCCGCAGCAGTTTGCTGTCTGGGACCAGCCGTAAGGCTCGCTCGTAATAAGCTCTGGCTGATGCGTAGTTGCCCTGTGGGGACAGAGAACAATTGCATCTGACCCATCAGTAGGCCGGAGGGGGTGGGGGGGGGAAGGAGACCCCCAGGTGGGGTGCAGGTGGTTTCACAGGAAACCCTCTCTACGCCACATCCGGGTGCCCTGGAGTCTCCGCCTGCTCTAAGGAGCCAGCGGAGGAGGGAGGGAGAGCTCCACTGTGAACCCTGCTTTCTCTTTGCTAGTGCAGTGGAGGGGCTGCCTGAGCTCTGGTGTATCCTGGGGAGACAGGACCCCCATGTCACACTGGGAGAGAGGGAGAGACATGTGGCCAACACCCTTGTTGATCAAATCTCCAGGAATCCACCTTCCCAGCTAGCATAGGTGTTATTCTAGTCGGCTTCAAACATAGACGCGACTTCTACCTAAATTAGGCTTTTATGCAACAGAACCCTTAACATTATGGCGTCTGATGTGCCCACTCTCAAGCATGTGTGACCCCAGGACCCGCCGGCCACTCCCCGGGCAGGTTCACCAGTCACTGTGACCCTCCTTGTTCGGTGGCACTGGCCGGTGACGCTGTGCTGGTGCAGGGGGCTGAGGGAGGTGAGGGGGTGTCACACTCATCACACCCACAGCTCCGTCCCTGCTTCCGCACATGCGGCCCGTCTTGCGTGGTCTGTGTCCAGACCTAGACGCAGGAACAGCCCTTTACCCTGCCAGTGCTCGGGACTAAGAATGCCAGAGACCCCTCCTGCCCTGAAATCCTGCGGCAGCTCGACTCTGACCTCAGTCCCAGCTGCACGCAGGTAAGAATGGTCTCTCCATTTTCACCACCATTTTAAAGCAGTATCTCTTACGTAGCAACTAGTGACGAACTGAATGACCACATAACCCCTTCCCAGGGATGGAACCTGCGTCAAGGCCCAGGGTGGCCTGGACGCCAGAAGCATGAGTCTGATGCTTGCCATCTACTCCGTGACCACCTGGGTCGGGCAGTGTCCCCGGTCCTCAGGACAGTCATTGGCCACGCTGGTGAGAAGACGGGGGCCAAAGATGCTCTGGGAATTCAGTGTTGGCAAGCGGATGAATGGAAAGATTTCTGATTGCTGACACTGATTCTGCTAAGTGGCAGAACTCAAATTCCGATAAGTGAAAACCTAGATGTGTTATGCTCAGTCATTCTGTTTTTCAACATAAGTGTTTATCTTCAGTCTGCTGATGTTTATTAAGCTCAGCATGTACACGCAGACTACTGAGCTTGGGGGTCTTAGGGGCTCCCACGTGTGTTTCTGCAGCCAATGTGGCCACTGGCTACACGCTTGGACAGTGGAGACACTGGAAATTTGCCTCACACTGGAAATTTGCATCAGCACAGAAAGTTCGAGCACATGGGGCCTTTCTGGAAAATGCATATTCAAGTCATAAGGTTACTCTGAGCACAGCCTTGCTGAGGGAAATCTGGAACTCTGATAAAGTACTGAAGATGTTTTGGTTCATTCCCATCACCCCGCATAAGCTACACAGATGCAGCATCTCTCATCACCACAGGACAACCAGGAGCAGCTCCTTGGCCCACCTCCTATGCCACCTCCAGGCAAAGCTGATTCCTGCTTGGACCCTCCCCCCAGCCCTCCGCCCCTCACCCAAGCTCTCCCTACTGGCTTCATCCTTTTACATCTAATCTCTCTTCTTTTATGAAATCATCCAGGTCCGTCTTCCAGCTCACTGCCTCATTCCTCCACTAGGTCTATTCTCATGATCTCATTTACTGAGTTCTTCACATCCTGGTCCTGTTAGTTTATTTATAGTTTCAATCTCTTTTGTGAAGAGAGAACCCTCCTTTCTGCCTTGTCACTGTATTTCTGAGTTTTCCTGTATACGTTTTCATTTCCTAATACTGTTTTCGTCCTGTTAGACACAGATTTGTCTGCAGAATCACCCCGCTCTCCCTCTGCCGGCTGACCCTCAAGTTTCATGTTGGTTGAAGGAATATTTCTCTGGATATGCATTTGGTGCATCTACTGCCTTCTTTGTTTTAGAAGATTCAGTAGCATTTGTTCATTTGTGAAAAGGTGCCTCCCCCTGCTCCTCTCCCCCTCCTGCACCCTCCTCCCCTCTTCTCACCCCTCTCCCTAGCTGTGCATGCCCTGGCAGTTTTGTTCTCTCTCTCTCTTGCCACTAAGTCACTAAGGGTGCTGCTGGGTGTCGCCCCCTCACTCCCTGGGTAGCTGCCAGGTCCTGCTTCTGGTGCTGTGTCGTGAGGCTTGGAATATGGGGGAGCCGGCCACCAAGGTGGGCGTGCAGAGGGGCCTGATTCACCTGCGCTCTTCCCCTCCCCTGGGGTATCCCCGAGACTGGGCTGTCTGCACCCCAACACCGCAGAATGGGAGTGGGGAGCTTTCTGCACTGCCCTCCTCACTAGGCTCCCAGCGGGGGTCAGGTCCTCTGCTGTGCTGCTCCGGGACCCCCTTGGTGAGGGCGTGGTCTCTGGGCCATCTTGGCCTCCCCCTCTCCAAGTTGAGCAGCTCAGCTCCCAGCCCGGGGCACCTACCTCAGACCGGAAGCGCCCTGATCAGAGGAATCCCTGCTGCTTGCAGCTGCTCAGCTGGGCGTTAAAGGGGAGACTTCAGTAAAGATCCTTCGCCACTACAGCTCAGGGTCCCCAAGTATTCCCTTTGCCAGAGACCTTGCCTGACCCACTGGGTTTGCCTTTTTCCCCTCTCAAACACTTACTACCCCGATTTATTTTATGCATGCATCATGTTGTATTTGTTTATGGCTCTACTGACAGCGCCTGGAGGAGTATCCGACCCCCAGGAAGGCTACATACAGATGGTCTGCAGGAGAATGAATGAAGGCGGGGGTGGGGTGGGGGCTGACCTGAGTCCTTCATTTCACTGGTTACAAACAACAGTCCCTCCCCATAGGCAGCCTCCTCTTTTTCAGTGATGCATCCAACGGTAGCTTTTGCTTTTGGAAAACAAAATGAAACAAAGCAAGTCCACAAACGAATAAATGGTTAGGGGGTGAAAGACATGTCACATCAAAGAAACAGCAAAGACGTGTGTAGTGACACTTGGTCCTGACGGTGAGTGCCACCGCAGGAAATAAGCTGCAGTCTTTGACGTGAGTCCACAGAAGCAGGTTTTACCTGCTGATGGTGACACTTAGGTGATACTTAGGTGATTCTCTCCGTGAAAGATAAAGTCATGGAATCTAATTTATACACATTCATTTTTTAAAAGCTTCACGATGTTCGATATAGCAAGGTGCACAGAGGGTGCTAGCATCGCGTCCAGACGCCCTTCTCTTGCCTCCCAAATAACCAGAAGAGGAAATGCGCACCAGGGGCTTGCGGTGCTTTAGGAGACGAGCAGCCCAGAGGAAGCCCGCCCCCGCCTACCTGGATGTGCCTGATGCCGCCCATGTTCATCCAGGCCTGCGCTTGGTCGGGGTTCAGCTCCACGGCCGCCCTGTAGCTCTAAACACAAAGTCTCGTCAGGCTGGGCCCAGACCCACCCGAGCGGTTATTACGGGGAGCGCAGCCGCTGCCCAAGCGAGGGGCCCCGCGCATTTCCGCGACTGTTCAAGGTGGAGGACTCCGACTGGGGGCAGCTTGGCTGCAGGACCCCGTCTGTGCTGGGCGCTGAGACGCCCGCGGGGGACCCCATTACTGTGCGTCTTCCTCACCAGCCTTTCCGCCTTTTCACTGTCGGAGGAGTTTGTAAGACAGTATTTTTTCAATCGGGTGATCTAGGGGCTGCTTCCTGGACAGCGTAGCCCTGAGGCGCTCCCCGCCCCCGCCCCCGCTGCCTCACGGACAGGCCACCCCCTGAGCTCACCGGGCAGCCGCAGGAAGCCCCCCTGCCCTTCAGGGCCCGCTGCCTTACTCAAGCACAGTTGCAGACATGACAAAACTTTCTCTTCTGCCATGTAAATGCTTGAAGATCATTTCCTATCACTCAAATACCTTTTATGGGGGGGGGGGCTGAAAAACAAGTATTCTATGAAATGTAGTTTCTGCGAGCATATTCTTAAATATTTTGCATGTGGCTTTGTGGTGAACACACTCACAGCTGAGTCTCGATTTGAACTGTGGTCACACTAGGTGAAGCCAGAGGCTGAGTGTTGCCTTCAAGTACAAGGTCAGTACCCGCATATTTTAATATTCCTTGCTATTTTCATTAGCTAGAACAGATTCATAAAGTAAACAGAACCTGGTCCATCCCTTCCTGACTTAGGAGAAACAAGCAAACAAACAAAAAAAACTAAACTCTTCTTACTGAAAAAGTAGTAAAATATGCCTGAAGAGGGTGTGTCAGGTTAATTCACAGCAGCAGAGATGGGACTGCAGGGGAAAAGTCAAGAGCCTGGGTTCAGATGCTACCTCCATCTCTCAACCTCTGTGTGACCTTGTTACTACAGAACCTCTGAGTCTCCGTTTATTCAGCCATAAAGAGGAGACAAGGATAACAACTTTGTTAGATGAGTGTGGTGAAGACTGGCCATGTCGCACTTGAGAGCCCACAGCAAGAGCTGGCACGTGGGAGCTGCTGCTGTGGGCCTCAGGGCCGCCTGGCATCATAAACCTGGTCACTTCTACGGCGATGCCCTCGCCCATTGCTGAAGTGAGGGGAAAATAAAAAATGTCTTCAGTACAGAGTGTAAGACATACAGATATAAATGCCATGGAAATCTTCATAACTATATTATGAATTAGGAATTCAATCGCCTTGTTAGTTACAAAGAACCTGAGAATGAAATCATCGGAACTATTCATGAGGCGAAGACAAACGCACAATGTCTGCCTTCACGGTGCTACTGTGTTTTCCAATATTTTAACACTGCTCACTGTTTATTTTTAAGATCAATTATGTTATCTGAAATTCTCCTTGGCCCGTGACACGTTTAGTGTAAGGTTAAGATTTCACTAACTTTGATCTTTGGCTGTACCAGACACTAGGGGAAAGTTTCCTATTCACCTAACATTTCTGTCTGTTATGTTGGGGGTGGGGGGAGGAGGAAGAGAGAGCCAGACCTCCAACTTTCAATGTCTGGAAGAGCCAGGAAGTATTTTAAGAGTTCAGAGGAATTCACAAGAGCCAAATTATGGACACAACCCAGTGCTCACTGACAGATGAGTAGACCAAGAAGATGTGCGGGACACACATGGAATACTACTCAGCTATAAAGACGACGAACTCCTCCCATTTGCAACAACATGGATGGAACTAGAGGTGTTCTGTCCAGTGAAGTTGATCAGATAAAGTCACATGTGGTTTCACATGTGTGGTCTACAGAGAACCAAACAAATGGAAGAATTAAATAAAACGAAATAAACTTTTGGGTTCTAATTCCAATTAGTGGTCACCAGAAGAGAAGGGGGAAAGAGGGGCAGGCCAATCAGGAGAAAGGGGACAGGTGGGGCTGGATGCCACTGGGCGTCCAGCGGTAGACACAGGGACAGTGCACATGCTTTTTAATGACGAACCCCCGAAATCTATGCAAAGTTACAATGCAATGTTACTAAGTTAGAAAAATCATTTTAAAAAATAAAACAGTTGAGAGGAAACCCAGAGGGGCTTTCTGAGGCAGGAGGCTGGCGCGTTTTGGGGGACGGGAGGAGCTGGCGGGTGGGAGGGGAGCTGGGAGGTTTTTACCAGGACATGTGGGGCATACAAGCTCCAAGTGAGCACTCAGAACAGAACACAGAGGACTGTGGAACTCAAAAGCCACAGGCTCACCGGCAAAAACCAATATGAACTCGCCCCAGGACCAGGCAGTGACCTCAGACTTCACCACCTCTGCATCATTAAACCTTGGGGGTGGTAATGTTCATTTTAATCCATGAATTTAGTGCCCCAACTGTATTCAGTGTTTGTACCTCGAAAGCTCTGTCCAGAAGGTTCTGCTCTCTTAGTTGGTTTCCTTTCGTGAAAAACAGCTCTGATCTGACTTTGGGGTCCTTCGGCTTCAGCCGGAGAGCCTTGTCTATGGCGTCCAGGGCCTGCGCCGGGGGCATCGAGACAGAAAACGTGCAGGTGAGACAGAGGACGAAGTTCACTGACCTGATTTAATCAACACTTCCCATTCTTGTGGCTCAGCTGTTGGGACGAGCGACAGCGAAACCCATGCTCGCTCTCCCTGGTATTCTCACCGAGAAATCACGCAGCTCTGATGAGATCGCCTCTGTGGTCTCCAGATCTCCCATTCATGTTAGAGAGAGAGAGAAACGCCCCTGAGTTGTTCACAAAGAGGTCGCATGGCCCAGGTGAAAGGAAGCAGAACTGGGCGGACACCACCTTGACCATGAGTCCTCTGGCCACTCAGTCAACCTCCTCTCTGGCCCCAGCACTCACTGCCTGCCCTTCCAGGCACAGATCTCCTCTTCTCCTTAAAACCCTACAGCCTCTCCCAGGATAAGAAACAGAGCCCTTGCGTGGTCCAGAGCCCTGTGGGTCTAGCTCCCAGCAGCCTCTGCAGCCGCATCTAACTCTATGTCCTGTCCCCGCATGGCCGCTTGCTGTGGCCACAGGGCCTTTGCACATACTGTTAACCAATAACTCCTGCTCATGAGTCAGCCTTCACCTTCACATCACTGTGCAGGGAATGTGACTGCCCAGACTGCTCGGGTTCTCTGAGTCTGTGCTCTTTGGGGACCATCACTCTAGCCTCTACTGGCTTTGTGGTCACCTGTTTAATTTTCACTCCTCCTTTACTGGTACCCATGAGGGCCAGGGCAGGAATCTTTTTCTTTCCAAACCACTCTACTGCGGAGGCCTACACCAGTATCTAGCACTTGCTAGACATTCAGGAATTATTTGTTGATGTGGTTCATGAATTTCTGTGTATGTCACTTTTAAAATGGAGACACAGGGCCTCCCTGGTGGCACGGCAGTTAAGCGCTGTGCTGTGGAACTGTCGCCAGTGGCGACATGAGTTCGACGCCCGGCCGGGGAGATTCCCACATGGTGCGGCAGACCTCTCCTGCCTCGCCCACTGCTCCCCTCAGCAGTGTATTTCCGTCGATCTGCCTGTGCTGCTCCCCGCTCTGTCTCTGGTGAACCCTCTCACTGCCCCACGCCTCTGGCCTGTACCCCAGCTTGTATGCATAAATAAATCTTTAAAAAAAAATAAAATGGAGACAGAAACTCTCACAGCTGCAATACAAGGTCACTGACCAGCCTGACAGGGCTGTTAGAGGGATTCTACGAGAAATATACTTGAGGGTTTGTCTCTGTCCTCAGAGCTAGCTGAAAACAGTTGAGATGAGATCATCTGAAATCTGCAGACCGAGGATGAGCCAAGAAAATACTATTTTAAGGAGTTTTCTTAGGAGTTGAGCGATATCTGTGAAAAGCATCATGAGATGGGCCATTCCCCCCATGGACATTCGAGAACCTCAGCCTGGAGAGGCCCAGCACCCCACTTCCCAAAGGGACAACCCAAGTCGAGGCCCCTCACCTGGCCGTGCTGCTCGCGCTGGCTGTGGACAGCGGACAGCAGGCGGTAGCACTCAAGGCACTCGCTGTCCTCGGACACCATCTGCTGCGTCATCTTCTCGGCTTCCTGTGTGTGACCCATCACCGCCAGAACCTGGGCCTGAAACCACACCGACCTTGTTAGTGCCCTCGAGAATAAAGTGTCCCTATAGTGCCCCAGGGGGCACTCCCAACAAAGTGCCTGGATGGGCGGGAGGACCGGTTTCTAGGCCTTACGTTTCTGCTGTTTGCTTCTTTGTTTATTGATTTAGGGTTGCCCAGCATTTGGGTGTGAGGGGGGGAATGCCCAAGGTGGCCCTCAAAGTGCCTTGTAATTTTTAAAAAGAGTTGACTAAATAGGTCAAAGGACAACCTATTGCCTCTGGTACCAACAGAACAGTGTTTATAACACAATGACAAGTTTGGTTCTTGGACTAAATCTAAGGAAGAGAACCCCAAATTCCTTAATTTCAGTTTAATACGACTATTGAAGTTGAGCTTCATGTTCCTAAATTCACTGGCCATACCGTGGTGCTCAAATGCCTTTGTTCTTAGGGACTGTACCTGCTTACACACCCACTTACACCCCCGAAATATGCATATTATGTCCATATATGTCCCTGACACACACATGCGCCCGCGCACACACACCCCCCCTCAAGGGAGTGACAGACAAATGCACTAACAAGCATCATCGCTGAAGGAACTGGGGGCCAGGACTTAGGGCAGTCATTCACCGTTCTTGAAAATTCTTGTAAGTTCTGAATGATGTCCAAATAGTCAAAGTGCTATAGTGCCCCCATCTGGGGGAAGTGGTGGGCTGTTCCTGGGGTGGATCCAATCTAGCCACCCCGCTCCCCATCATCTCCTGGACAGCAGTACCTTCTGCTGTCTGTGATGTGCCTCCCTGCCCCAAGTTCTGGAAGTGTCTCCCCAGCCCCCACCCCACTCACCAGCGCCAGGCGCAGCTCCCGCCGAGAAGGCTGAAGCGCCACGGCTTCCCGGTAGATCTGCAAGGCCTCCTCGTAGCGGCCCGTGTTGTAATACAGAGCGCCCAAGGGCGACAAGATCTCGGCTCTGCGGGCCACCTGTAGGGCGCTGTTTTGAGAAAGGACAGTGGATGATTTGCTCTAGTCAGTTCATTTGCAAAGGCGACACTTGGCTTTTGCGGGTGGCCTTGGTTGGAGACTCTGCTCCACCAAGGTCTTTGTTTCCTCATCAAGAATGACGTTTCACAAAGGTCATGAAGCTACACTGACGTCAGTAGGGCCCCACTGACCTCCCACCCTCAAAAGTGGGTCCCAAGTTACAGAGACTATGTCCCAATGCCTGCACCACGTTTTGTGGGCGTCCCTTTTTGCCAGTGCCCTTTGTGGTTCGGGGGTTGTGGTGCATAGCTTCCTAAGACAAAGGACTAGCTGAAGTGGGACTGAATTCCTGCCCCACCGGCCCAGAAGCTGACAGCAGGCAGGGCCCTGTGCTGGGCTACCATTTGGAGGGTGGTCTTGCTGTCTTTGGAGATGAGTGTCTGTATTGCTGGTTGGCAAACTTTGATGGTAATCTGAGGGCATGTCTGTGCCAATTAACTAAAACTGGAAAATGGCCGGAGCCCAGGGCGAGGTACAGAGCTTAGGAAAGGGGCGTTACCGTTTGTGCCATTCTTCAGCGGCGTTGTTGTCCCCCAGCGACCGGTAGAGTCGGCCCAGGTTGGCCATGGCCACGTGGTGGCTCGGGCTGTGCTGGATGGCCTGCTGGTAGTGGGTCACGGCCTTCTCTGGAGAGCCTGTGAGCAGCAGCGGCGTGTGAGAGCAGAGCACACCTCAACCACAAACCACCCCTCTCTCACTTCTCTTCAGTGTTGCTGAGGCCTAGCCCTGAGGAGCCAGTTCAAAACCAGCGGGCATTGTGCTTCTCCCCATCACTGCCTCCCACTGCCCCTTTCACTGTTCGTTCCCACTTCCAAGTAAACAAGAAAAAGAAAGAAGAACCAAAGCCTATTTCTTTTACTGTACGTATTTTTTTAGTCGAAGTGTTTTCTGGCCATTGCCCCAGTGAATGTGATGTTTTAAGAATATTAGTGATGGTTATTTATACAAGATAGTCTTCCTTCTCATTCCACAAAAGAGAAAAGGCTATTACAGGGAGATCTAAGGGTCTGTCTCTACTGCAGCACAGCCCTCAGGCTCTGCTTTAAAGAGTTATCTGTCAGCTGGATTTGAATCGGGCATTTTTATAGAAAGTGGATTTGCTCAGTTGACTTTAAAAATTCGTAATGTTACCATGTGTCTGCTGAAGGCAATAAACAGTTCAAAACACTTTCATTAAAAGGTCTCTTAATCTGTACAGGTACTTTTGGTTCCAATTGCCTTTTGACTCCACTAAGCTCGCTCTTGAGGTTTAAAACATATCAAAAATTGGGATTCGGCAAGGCCCCGTGGGGGAAGGGGCTCATGCAGGGGAGGAACAAGTAGCACAGACACCTGGTGACCTGTGGGGCGAGTGCCCATCAGCTTGCCCACAGCAAAAGAGTTCTCATGAAGCCGATGCCAGACCCAGCCCAGCCCTCAGCCCTCCCACCCGCCACGCACCAGTAGGAGCTTCCTGAAGCCATGGCACGGTGGCCCTGCACATAGAACAATCCCAAAACCAAACAATGGAGAGAAAGAAAAATACAAGTGGTCAAAAAAGCCATCCAGGAAACCACACACCACAAAAACAAAGTCAGCCCCAAGAACCCAACAAAACCAATGTGGAAGGATTTCTCTGCCTGACAGATAAATAATTCAAAATCGCCACAATTAAAAAACTTGTAGAAGAAGAAAAGGAAAACAATGATATAAGAAATAAAAGTCAATAAACTGAAGAATGAGAACAAATCTTTACATAAGAAAACAAAGGAACTGCAGGATATTAAAAGATCAATGGAGGAGCTAAAGAATTCTGGGAAAAACCATGAAAATAGAATAGATGAAATGAAAGAATGAATCAATATGCCCAAAGATACAGATATAAAAAGAACCTAAAAAGAAAAGGAAAGAGAGGGACAAAGGAAAAAGAATGAAGAAACACTTTATCTTACACCATGAATAAAGGCAATATAAGAGTCATAGGAATCCCAGAAGGAGAAGAGAGAGACAAGGGAACTGAGAAACTTCCCAAACATGAAGGAAATGGAAATAGATATACAAGAAGCTAGAAGAAAACAAAACTACCATAATGAAAGGAGAACTACAGCAAGACACATAATAGTAAAGCTTCCAAAAGTCCAAGACAAAGAAAAAATAATGAAGCTGATGAGGGGAAAGAAACAGATAACCTATAAAGAGAAACCTATCAGGTTGACATCAGATTTCTCTGAAGAAACACTATAGACAAGAAAATGGAGCAACATATTCAAAAGCTCCAAGACAAAAAATGCCAGCCAAGAACACTTTATCCTGCAAAGCTCTCCTTCATCTATGAGCGAAAACAAAATCAGACAAACAAAATCTTTAGAAATTCGCTACTACTAAACCCCCCTCTCAAGAAATATTACAAAAAGCTTTAAAATCTAAACAACATAAGAATGAACTGGAACTGAACAAGGTACTGAATGGAACCATGAGAAGATGAACAAAATGGCAAGTAGATGAACAAAATGACAAGTCTTCCATGTATCAATAATCACCCTAAACATAAATGGACTAAATTCATCAATAAGAAGACGCAGAGTAGCAGGCTGGATTGGAAAACAGAATCCAATCTTTTACTGTCTTCAGGAAACACACTTAAGTGCCAAAGATAAAAAAAGACTAAAAGTAAAGGGCTAGAAAACAATTCTACAAGCAAATGGGCCCCAAAAGAAGACAGGGGCAGTCATACTTACATCAGATAAAACAGACTTTAAAAAAGGTGACAAGAGACAGTGATGGACATTATATAATAATCAGGGGGACAGTACACTAGGAAGTTATAACACTCATCAATAAATACGCACCAAATGAAGGAGCACTAAAATACATTAGACAATTATTTTTGAATCTGAAAACAGAAATTGGAGAAAATACATGTGGTGGACCCCACTCTCACCAAAGACAGATCAATGAAACAAAAAATAAATAAGGACACAATAGCGCTAAATAAAGACCTAGAACACACAGGCCTAACAGACATCTATAGGACACCGTACCCCAAAAACCCTGAATACACATTTTTCTCAAATGCATATGAATCATTTTCCACACAAGACAAACATCAACAAGTACATGAGGATTGAAATCACAACAAGCATCTTCTCTGACCATTAAGGTATCAAACTAGAAATTAAATATGAAAAGAAAGCAAGGAATCCCCATTACATGGAGACTGGAAAACATGGTACTGAAAGACCACTAGATTAATAAGGAAATCAAAGAAGAAATTAAAAAATGCGTTGGGACAAATGACAAGGAGAACACAACTTTCCAGAGGGAAACAGTAAAAGCAATAATAAGAGGAAAGTATACACAGGCCCACACCAAAAAAAAGAAAAAAAGAAAAAAAAAAAGAAAGAATGCAAAAAACTACTTAATCTTCCATCTCAAAGAACCAGAAAAAGAACAACAAAAAAACTGAAAAGCCTGTAGAAGAAAGGAAATAATAAAGACTAAAGCAGAAACAAATGAAATAGAAATAAAAAAGATGATCCAAAAGATCAGTGAAACCAAAAACTGGTTCTTTGAAAAAACAAACAAGACAGACAACCCTCTAGCCAGGCTCACAAAGAAAAAAAGGGAGAAAACTCAAATAAATAGGATCATAAAGGAAAGAGGAGAAATTACAACCAACAGCAAGAATCCAGAGGATTACCAGCAATTACTATGAACATTTATATGCAAAAAAGTTCAACAACCCAGATAAGATGGGCAAATTCTTTTTTTTTTAAAGATTTATTTATTTTATGCATATAAGAGTTGGGGTGCAGGCCAGAGGTGCAGTGGGGTGGGGACTGGTGAGAGGATTCACTAGAGAGAGTGTGAGGCGCAAAACAGGCAGATCTACATAAATACACTACTGAGGGGAGCAGAGGGCAAGACAGGAAAGGTGTGCTGCGCCCTGTGTGGGTAAACTCCCTGGCTGGGGATCAAACTTGTGCTGCAGTGGCTGGCAGTAGCTTCATAGTGGTGACACTTAACCTCTTGCGCCACAAGGGAGACCGCTGGACAAATTCTTAAGCTGTACAATCACCCAAGGCTGAATGAAGAAGAAATAGAAAACCTAAACAAACCAATGGCAAGCAACAAAATGGAAAGAGTAATCAAAAATCCTCCCCCAAACTATAGCCCAGGATCAGATGGTTTCACAAATGAGGTCTACCAAATATTCAAAGGTGAACTGGAGTCTGTCCTACAAAAATGCTTCCAAAAAATTAAGAAGGATAACTACCAAATAAATTTTATGAGCTAACACCACACTAATACCAAAACCAAACAAAGACAACACAAAAAAGAAAACTATAGGCCAATCTCCCTAATGTACACAGTTGCAAAAATCCTCAATAAAATTTTAGCAAGTTGAATCCAACAATGCATCAAAAGGATTATATACCAAGTGGGATTTATTCCAGGGACACAAGGATGGTTCAACATCCGAAAATCAATTAATGTAATTCACTATACCAACACAAAGAAAAATAAAACCCGTATGATCGTACCAATAGATGCTGAGAAGGCATGTGATAAAGTTCAGCCTCCATTCATGATGAAAACCCTGAAAATACTTGGGATAAAAGGAACATACCTTAACATAATAAAAGTCATATATGGCAACCCACAGCTTACATCATTCTTATAAACGGTGAAAAACTGAAAGCCTCCCCATTAAGATCTGGGACAAGACAAGGATGTCCCCTCTCACCACTGCTTTCAATAAGTACTGAAGTCCTAGCAAGAGCAATTAGGCAAGAGCAAGACAGAAAAGGAATCCAAATAGGGAAAGAAGTAAAACTATCATTATTTGCAGATGATATGATAGTATATAGAGAGAACGTTAAAAATTCCAAAGAAAAACTAATTAAAACAATAAACCAGTTTAGTGAAGGAGCAGGTAACAAAATCAATACACAGAAGCCTTCCTGTACACAATGAGTCTAAAGAGGAAGAAATTAAGAAAATCAGCCCATTTATAATTGTACCCCCTAAAATTAAATACCAGGGAATAAACCTAACAAAGGAGATGAAAGACATACAAAGAAAATTACAAAACGTTGTTAAAAGTAATGAAAGAGGACACAGAGAAATGGAAAGCCATCCCCTGCTCCTGGATCAGAAGGATTAACATTACAAAAATGCCATCGTACCAAAACCAATTTACATGTTCAATGCAATTCCAATAAAAATCTCAATAGGGTTCTTCAAAAAAAAGGAAGAAATATTGTTGAAATTCATATGGAACCACAAAAAAACCCTGTGTAGTCAAAGCTCTCCAGACTAAAACAAAGGAAAATGGAGGCATTACACTCCCAGACGTGAAACAATACTACAAAGTCATAGTAATAAAAGCAGCATGATACTGGAACAAAAACAAACACACAGACCAACAGGATTGAATTGAAAACCCAGAAATAAAGCCACACTCACACAGTCAACTAATCTTTGACAAAGGAGCAAAGAATACACACTGGAAAAAGGATAATCTCTTTAATGAATGGTGCTGGGAAAACTGGACTGCCACATGCAAAATATTGAAACTAGACTATTATCTCACAGCATACACAAAAACCAACTCAAGATGGATAAAAGACTTTAAGACCTGAAACCATAAAATATGTAGAAGAAAATATAGGCAAAACACTCCAAGATAAATACCTCAGGAACATCTTTGAATACCCAGAAGCAAAGAAAACGGAGAAGATGAACAGCTGGGACTACATCAAACTAAAAAGCTTCTGTACAGCAAAAGAGACAATAACCAAAGTGAAGACAATAACCTCATGGAATGCAAGAAAATATTTGCACACCATATAATGGATAAGGGACTGATATCAAAGATCTACAAGGAGCTTTCACAACTCAACAGAAACAAAGCAAACAATCCAATCAAAAAATATGCAGGGCCTCCCTGGAGGCACAAGGGTTAAGTCTCAGCCTATGAAGCTATCCGGAGTCACTGCAGCATAAGTTCCGTCCCCAGCCAGGGAGATTCCCACATGGCACAGCAGACCTCTCCTGCCACACCTGCTGCTCCCCTCAGCAATGTATTTCAGTAGATCTGCCTGTTCTGCTCCCCACTCTGTCTCTGGTGAATCCTCTCTCCACGCCCACCCCCCCACCTCTGGCCTACACTCCACCTCTTGTATGCATAAATAAATAAGTCTTTAAAAAAATATGCAGAAGAACTAACAAGACACTTCTCCAAAGAAGAAATGCAAATGGCCAATATGAAAAAATGTTCAGCATCACTAAGTACCAGGGAAATGCAAATCAAAACCACAATGAGATAGATACTGGTGAGAATGAACCAAATTAAAAAACAAAACAAAAAAAAACTGGAAGCAACAAATGCTGGTGAAGAGGCAGAGAAAATGGAATCCTCTTATACTGCTGGTAGGAATGCAAACTGGTCCAGCCACTATGGAAAGCTGTGTGGAGATTCCTCAGAACATTTAAAATGGATCTACCATATGATCCAGCATTCCACTCTTGGGATTCTACCCAAAGGACACAAAAACATTAATTCGAAAGGAAACCTGCACTACTATGTTTACTGCAGCGCTATTTACAACAGCAAAGATATGGAAATAACCCAAATGCCCCAGAGAGATGAGTGGATCAGGAAGATGTGGTCTATATACACAATGGAATACTATTCATAAATCAAAAAAGACAAGCTCGTGCCATTTGCAGCAACACAGATGGAGCTGGAGAGGGTGATGCTCAGGGAAATAAGCCAGAAGGAAAAAAATACTGGATGGTCTCATTTATAGGGGGAACAAAGGGCCCCCCAAAAGACAAAACTTACAGGCAAACTGTAGTTCTGAGGCATCCAGCAAGGGAGAGAGGAGGAGAGGGGTCAAAACAGGGGAGGGAAGAACACAAAGGACACAGGTGCTGTGGTGGTGGGAGAATTATGGGGACTACATTTCTATTCTCAATGAAACATTATACAAAAATGAAATGATGTAAGAAAAAAATATTAAAAATGAACAGAATCACCATCTTGGAGCTGCAGACCCTAAAGTACCATGACATTAGAGATGGAACAGAGATGGCAACAGGGGGTAAAGATGGGACTAGAACAAAGCCTCTCTAGTCTGATGAGATCTCCCTGAGGAGCTTCCTTGTGAATTCATATCTCAGTGTCTAAAATGGAGAGTTCTGAACAGAGCGAAACGTTTATTAGTGGTTCTGATATCTTTTTTTTAAAGATTTATTTATTTATGCATACAGGTTTGGGTACAGGCCAGAGGTGTGGGGTGGTGAGACTGTTCACCAGAGACAGAGTGGGGAGCAGAACAGGCAGATGGACTGAAGTACACTGCTGAGGGGAGCAGCGGGCGAGGCAGGAGAGGCCTGCCGCGCCATGTGGGAATCTCCCTGGCCGGGCGTCGAACCCGCGTTGCCTCCTGACGCCGCTGTCGACATCTTCACAGCTTAACCGCTGCACCACCAGGGAGGCCCGGTTCTGATATTTTCTTAAACACACTACCTTTGAATGCAGATTGGAATAGGAGGGGCCCAAGCAGACACTATGTGTGTGTAGATCTATGTTTAGGCCCTGGTGACAGGGAGAATTTCACCAAAGGGAAAACGCAGACCCAGAGAGAGTAGAAGAAGCTCTCCAGAGTGGCGGGTGAGATGGCAAGAGGTGGGGTGAGGGCGGGACTGTTGCTGAAGCAGCAGGGAGTGAGTGGCTAGACCAAGCTCATCCATTTCTAAGGCTTTGAGACCTAACTTATTGCGATGCTGCTGTGAAACCAGCAGGTGGCGCTATAGAACAAGTTTCCGTGCAGAAGCACCGTGCACAAAGGCTCATTCTGTGGGACAGAAGTGCTGCGAGCGTCCTAGGAAATAGGGACCCTCTCAAGCATTTAGTATTGACAAAGTAATTAAAAGGGGTGTCACTGCAGGGCGGGTGGTCTTAACAGTCAACCACAGCAAAGGATGCTTTTGCATTAAATTCCCATACCTCTGCAGTCTTTGTGTTTGCATCGTGCCCACAGGGAGGGGCACAGGACACCCGGGAGATGCCCTCTGCCCATGAAGTCTGGCTTTAAATGGGGTGGCGGGGGGAGGTGAGCAGGCAGCACATCAGGAAGGAGCCTTTGGTCATGACGGCACAGCTTCTGTAGTGGCCGTGGTGGAAGGAAGGAGACAGCCCTGGATGTTTCTTTTATCAGTGGTAGAAAAGCATCTACCCTGTGCCAGCAGCTTCGGCAACACGGCTGGAAACGCTTGGCCACTATGGTTTACACAGCCGTACAGATGGCGCTGCAGGCACTGTCCCCCACTAAATCCTGAGGCTACGTCCTGCACTGCAGGAGACTGGGGGCGTCTAGAGATCAAGCTGCAGCATGTTTCACAGGACTGTGCTTGAGGAGCTAGAGGAACGAGGTGCCCCAAGGTGCAACCTGGCTGTCAGCAGCATTTCCTGCCCCCCAAGTGCTTTTTGCTTCCAAGGCTTCATTGGGGTGTTGTCGCAGCGCCCAAAAGACCACACTCTCTCAGCAGGGCGGATCCCCACACACCCCACTCACCAGTGTCCACCAAGAAGACCCCGTAGTTGTTGTGTAAGTCTGAGCTGTCGGGACAGTTCTTTATTCCAGCCTGGTAGATTTCCTCAGCTTCCTGAAATCGCTCCTTAAGAGAACAAAGAAAATGAATGAGAAAGTCAAACACCACCAAACAACAGTCACCTCCACAGACAGCGAGAAGCAGGATCTACACAGCATCTCCTGGGAGCAGGCATGGAGATCAGACGTGATGTGCCGGTCTGAATTCAAGTGAGCACTGTGCACGCGTACCTACAAGCCACATCCGTGTTTAGTCAAATGTACAGATGAGCCGAAGTCTGCTAAGGGCCATCGGGAAGGACTTACCCTACAGTAGGGAAGAGTCTGAACGGATGCCTCCCCACACGACTCTCTGGGTAACGATGGGTGAGAAATTACTACAGGAACATCTTGCTGGCGACAAGGAGGCCTGTGGTATCTGTCTTCAGCTGCATTTGCGGTCGGCGCTCTTTTTACTTTCACATACGGTTTATTTGGGGAGATTTTTGAGGGAGGTGGTAGAGGCTGATGGAGATTATGGGAGGGCTTTGCCTTATGCTTTCTTTTTTGAAGATTCCTCAAATAAATGAGATCATAGGGTATAGTCATCTTTCTCTGACTTTCTTCACTAGCACGAAGCCCTTAAGTTCTGTCCCTGTTGTCAAAGTCAGCAGGCTCTTCTGCTTTTTAATGGCTGAATAATATTCCGTCATATATTCACATCACATCTTTACCTACTCGTCTGCCAATGCACACTTTGATGGCTTCCAGATCTTGATATTCTAAATCACACTGTGGGTTGCCTTAGCCCTTCTTTGTGTGAAGTATCTCTGTGGTCCACCAAGTGCTTCTTCCCTTGTCCAATCTGTGCTTTCCATTTCCGAGCTCTTCTCTCCAACAGAAACGTATGTTCCCCAAAGGCACACCTGCCACTCCTACCTTGGTGGCAAGGCCTGGGTCAGCTGCGCCCCTTTGTGGGTCAGTTTCTAATGCCCTGCTACCTGCTCGTAACGGTTCACTGCTACACACCCGACGATCCTGAGTTGGCCGTCATATTGTACTTTCCTTTATACCGTAGAGGGTAAAACCTAATGAATGAATCGAGGCGACCCAGTTTCTAACAGTGATCCATCAGCCAACAATCCCAGGGCTTCCTGGTGCTGCAAGGAGGGGCTTGTGAAAGGAAATGATGGGGCCACAGCACTGGGTAACTTTCCTTTTAACAAGCTGAGCCTGAACTCGGTCCACAACTTGGTCACAAGTCACCATTACTAAGCATTCATCCACACCCACAACACCAGAATGCATGGCATGGCCTCGATTTTCTCAGACATGACACCGTCAGCTCGTGAGTTAAGACACAGTGACTGCTGAGCAACGAGCCCTGGGCCTACAGGGATAAAACCCAGAAGGTGAAAACACGAACCTCATAGACAGGCCAGTGGTACCTCTTCGAATCCACACATTTAAGTACCATTTGTGAACAAAATGCGGTCTGAGTCTGGCAAATTCCACTTACTTGAGTAAGTCCAGCAGAAATGAAGCACCAAATTTCTAAAAACAAGTACTTTTAAGGGCCAGAGAACAAACCATAACCTCAAAAAAGTAGAGGGTGAATAAAAAAACCTCCAAACATCTTCTTTCATTCTATGGAAGGGAAGAGCAACGTATGAAGCTATCAGCCATCGAAGGAATGACAGTGTGTGTTTGTGTGTGTGTGTGTGCATGCACGCATGTGTGTGTTGAGACAGGTAGAACACAAATCAGGTAAGACTCCGATCCAAGAATCAGAGAGGCCCAGGGGGTGCTGACTCACCTCTCCTGCAGTGGCCGGAGGAAGCGTGGCCTGGGCACTGTGATGGAAAACAGGCCTCAGTACCCCAGACCCACCACATCCGCTCTGCGCCCAGTCGCCCCCATAGAATCATGGAGGTAGAGATTCCTCCACCTATGGCAGGTGGGGCTACCTCACAGGGAGCTTGGGAGTAAACAGGTTAAAATACATGAAGCACTTAATGCTCAGCACATAACACTATCACGTCAGCCATCACCCTATTACCCTCTGATAACTAGGAATAGTGAGTAGCACTACCCAGGCCGCCTGAGACAGACGGCAAAGGTGTGGAGGTGACACAGCTCAGTACCTCTGGTTAAGGAGCTCCAAGATGCACAAAGTAACAACACGATGCCGTGAGGGAGGGGCCCACAGGTGAGGACAGAAGATCCTACCCGCCTGTCTACACGGCAGGGAACCAAGCTTCCAGCTCCTCTCCTGTGAAGCTCTGCAGGTAGCCCTGCGTGTGAGAGCACAGCTACCTCTGCGGTTTTTTCTTTCTTTTCTATGCATCATCTTCTGACACAGAGGTCAATAAACACTTAGAACCTTAGAGGCCACGAGAGAAAGAAAAACATGGCCAACCCAAGCTGGGTAATCAGACCCTGTAAAATCTCCAGTTTCTGATGTTACCATTCAGCCAGTGCTAGCATTTCACATCAACGGCCATCTTTGTTTTGAAAGGATCCAACTGTCTATTTCACATGGTACATTTAAAGCACACCAACACAATCAAAGTAAAATAAAAATTAAACACTTATTAAAGATACAATGGATGAGATTTTCAGCACAGGAAATAAAAGAATATGTGAACTGAGAAGAACAGTAATAGACACTAATTCCCATAGTTTCTTTTTTTTTTTTTCACTTTTGCATTTAACTGCAGTGTAGGCCAGAGGCTTGGAGGGTGAGAGGACTCACCCATAGTGGGATAAGCGCCGAGACTCAACCCCTAGGCCACCAGGGAGGCCCTGAGAACTTTCTTCTGGAGCCTTCTGTGTATCTAACTTTGATGGTACCTCACTCTCCTGGGTTGCCTCTGTCTTTCTCTTCTCCTTCCACACCCAGTCCCACTCAGGACGGTCCATCACCACAGGCCAGGCCTGAGACCCAGCATCACCAGGGAAAGAGCAGAGGACCAGAGGCTGGTGCCGCTCCTGTGACTGGTGGGGCGCTGAGACCTCTGTCTCCGTACCTCACACTTCCGACTGTAAACAATTCCTCATCTCAGTATTCATCATTTTCTCCTCAGTGAAATCACCTTGTTGTCATCTGAATTTCTTATTGGAGGCTCAAAAGGCTCTTTGCAGCTCTGGTCTTCCCCAGGGCCATGTGTCCACATGCTAGTCCCTGCGCATCTTCCGCTAACACGTGGGGTGAGGGCAGCAGATGACCACATTATCACTCTTCCGGGAAGAACTGAGGGAGCTAGCTTGAGACTGTGAAATATGCCGAAGCTCTTTGAGGTGGGAGATTGACCTGCAGGAACCAGCATTGGGCCATGACTCGAACGGTAAGCGGGGCCTGCAGGGTGGACTGGCGTTTCTCCACTGCCGGCTAAGCATGAGAATTGTTAGAAAAAAATGTGGAGGGTTTACCCGCCCTCAGCACAAGTTCCTGCCTGTGAGCAGCCCAGGGGCACAGCCAGGTTAAAGGGTCCAATCAGGAGGGATCAAGTAGGGTGGGGGACCCTAGAAAGGAGACACGGCAGAGTAGGAACCATCTGAGGACCGGTCCAGACTCCCAGACTTGTCCTCTGTACCTGCCTTGAAAAGAAGAAAGACACTTTCAGCACCTAATCTCTAAAGAGAGAGAAGCTGAAGAGTTTTGCAGGGACGGGGAGGCTGGGCCTGCCTCTGGTCTTGTTGCCTGAAAGGGCACAGAAAGCCCTGGGCCTAGTGTCTCACTGAGCTGTTACAGGATCTTGCAGCACCGGCTTTTGGAGCTGCTGCCTTTGCTGTCGTCTCATCCAGCGTCCGGGGTTGTCCATCCCGACCTTCAGACTGGGGCTGCTGTGGCATCACCTCGGCGGCCCCCCCATGAGCCTCAGGCTGCCACGTGCTCCAGGCCTCATTGATGGGATGGCTCCATCTTGGATGAGTGGCCCCTTTTTGGGCTTTTTGCACACAGTGGACTCTACGGTGAGACAGCTGGCCACGTGTGGCCTTGGAAACTCTTCATTTCCCTGTTTGGTAAGTAAACCCCAGTATTGTTGTTCCCTGAGCCTGAGTAGTCTCGCAGCTGTGGGTGTGGATGAAGAACCCACAGAGAGTGACCTGTCTTCTTAGAGCCTCCGCCACAAACCTTGCCCGTTACCACAGGCTTTTCTTCTTTCAGACCCTGTCTCAACCACTTCCCCTTGTTTCCTAGCCTCTGTGAATCTCAAATTTAAAGCTCTACCGGGGGACTCATTATGTTTTGCAATGGGGTCTTTTCAGCTTGCTGACAGCTTTTCTGTGTCTCCCTTTCTGACATCTATCCCCAGTCACACCCTACCTCAGACTCTACCAGAGCAAGGGGCGCTCCTGAGTTCCCACAGGCCCAGGTCCCACAGGCCCGAGCAGGGAGAGCGCCCCACAGTGTTGTCCGTGAGGGCAGGGCGGGGGCACCAGGCAGTGCCAGGCCCACCAGGGGCTCACTGCCTCCTTCTAAACAGAGTTGCTGCCTTGGTCAGAGGCAGGACCCCACAGCGTCCCCCAAGTGTGAATAAGTGTCTCACGACACCTGCAGACAAGACACGCGGGCCAGTCAAATGACACTACTGTTCACCAAATTAAGCGGCTGAAAATGACGACCAACGAGACTGGGGCCCAGGAAAGGTCAGTCTGCAGAGAAGATTCTACAGACCTTGCAGGGCATCTTCCCGTGACTGACTGCTGCATGTTCTGTCAAAAATGCAAATAAACACTTAACACTTTGTGTGCCGGTGCCCTTTAAATTTACCAGCCTTGGGGCCGGCCATTTTCTGTGCCACCGCATGAATGGTATAAGCATTCAATAAGACACACACGACTCCTGAACTACTGGATATTTAAAAACTGTCATATCTCTCATAAAACACCTTACACTTTCACCAAAACAATGTGTAAAGCTTCTAGACAGTACGATCAAAGAAATAACTCCTAATAGTTCCAGATAAATCCACCGTGGCATGAAAAACCAGAGACTAGATGAACACGTATTAATACGTGAGCGGACCACAAAGTGTTAATAGCTAGTCTCATTATGTGCCAGTAAAATATCTAGAAAGGGTAGTTAATACCATGAATGGCAGGGAAAAAAAAGACTAAAAATGCTTCAAGCACCTGCAATTTCAGGCTGATATAACGGAGCTAAGGTTATGCACAGAGAAAGATAAGCGCTTTACCTTCATAGGTAAGGGAGCATCGTGGTCATGTCCTGGTTTGTCTTTCTTAAAAACTGTTCATGACTTCAACTACGTGGCATGTCATAACTTTACAGCCATTTGCCACTTTGGGTCACAAAAAATAATTCATCATGTCACTGACTTAAATGAGGCATCAAACACTTCTTAAACATACCTGAGGGAGAAGCATACATGTAGCTCTTTTTAAACTTCCACCTTCTATAAAAATTGTTAGTGAAATGCTGCAGAATGGACCAAAGTGAATTTCAAGGTCACTATCAATCTGGATCATTTGAAAACGGTACCTTTTTTCATGGACTTGGGAGTCCGTCAATTTAGAAAAGGAATACATTAGAAGACTTTCAGATATAAATTAAGGCAAATTACTTTCCACACTATTAACACTTAATTTGTATAGAATCAATAGCAAGCACTTATACAGCAGGGCCTTAAGGTAGTCATTAAAATGTTCATTAGCACCTACGTGAGGTTCAGAGACAGCCGTAGACTCTTAAAACACAAGGCCCTAAGATATGGTAGGTCTAGACTACCAGCTTCCAGATTTGGAAACTGTGGCAAGCGGCGTGGCAGAGCACTCCGCACTTGAGCTGTTCCGGCACCACGGCAATAAGCCCGGTCAAGAGCTGGCAGTGACCGCTCGGGCCTGATCCCGGGTGCTGAAGCCGGACGCTGCCTGTGCGACTGCAGGGCAGGGAACTCCGC
The DNA here is from genome assembly GCA_004024925.1 of Scalopus aquaticus. NCBI lineage: Eukaryota > Metazoa > Chordata > Mammalia > Eulipotyphla > Talpidae > Scalopus > Scalopus aquaticus. The sequence goes on along the minus strand of PVIJ01008056.1, from coordinate 42,078 downwards.
TGGCCCTACAGGAGCGGGGGCGTGCAGAGACCGCACTGGTCGCCAAGTCTGCAGCCTTGCGAGGGAAACAACCCTTGTAAAGCTGTTTAGTTCAAGATATCGATGGATTCAAAGATAAACACATGATGAGTGTGCATGCTGTCGTGTGCCCCATGGGCATTACAGAAGCTCCGGGAATCCGCTCACCACCAGAGAAGAAGGGGGGAGAATATTGGGGAGGAAGGGAAAAGTGAACTGGGTCTTGGACAATGGGGTGGGTTTACAGAGAGAGACATCTGCTCTGAAAAGCCGGTGAGCAGGGGATACTCCGCTGGGGTCTGTCTAGGGTGCCCCCCAGGCCGAGCATCGCTGGTGTTAGGGACATGCTACTGTCACCTTAAGGGTAAGTTTCATCAAATAAAGCAATTTATGTTTATTATCTGTCCTGGCAATGAAGGAGGGAGGTTGTGGGGTATGGAACCGGGAACTCCCCAGGCAATGCTCTATTTATTTAGTTGCTCAGACATCATTATTACATAAAGAGAGGCAGCTTCCAGAATATGCAACATAACTTGTACAGAATAAATGACTGGGGGACAATGATAAGCCTGCAGAGACCTGATGGTTGTGAGTCGGAGGTGGGGGGAGTGGATATGGAGTTGACCTTTCTAACACTTGGAAGATTTTTCCAGCACTGGATGAAAACAGAACTAAAAAGGTACAACTCAGGAAAAGCCCAGCCTTTCCTACACTGAGATGAGGGGGCAGACCCTGAGTGACGTCGGGAGGCTGGCCTCGGCCCACTCAGCCTATGGGCAATGAGGAACACCACGCAGTTGTCCCTGCTGCTGTTGCCCAGACAGTACATGAGCACCAGGATGAGGCCAGTTCAGTTGCAGAAGAGCGGCCTGCTTGCCAGGCCTTCTTGTGACACGCACGTGAAATCGGAACCGGAGACTCCAGGTTCTTTGGGGGCTTGTTATTCTCTCAAAGTTTTATTGATCGCATACGGCAGGCACAGCGAGAATGGGGAGATGAATAAAAAGAGAGCGCCATGCGTGGAGCTCGATCATTGCTGGCTCAGAGACCACAATGTATGTCAGCTGGTGATGGGTGCAGAAGAGCAAACTTGGTGGTGGGGGAGGGCGCTAGTTAACTGGGCAATCAAAGGCCTGTCCATGTGGTGATATCTGGGGACACACCAACAGGGTATGAGGAAGAAATATGCGTGGGCACAGGAAACAGTCAGTGCAAAGGCCCTGAGGTAGAGGGACAGGCTTGGTGTGTCTGAGTAACTTCAAGACCACCAGCCCCACAGAAGCAGGGGCTTCCTATGAAAATGAAGAAGCCAGCATGAGGGCGAGAAAGGGTAACAGTGACAGAGTCCATCTTTAATTCAGAAACCCTGCAGCATCTGCTGTGACCCAAGCCAGAGTGGACCACAGAACATGGACAGCATCATTCTGCTTATGAGCTGTGCACGATCACACATTAAAATCAGCCAGCCCACTCACATCACGCAGAGGACAGAGGAACGAGAAAACAACGAGGCTTATCATTTCTGACACTTATGCTTCCATAGCAAGTCCTAATTCTGCTTCCTGGCGAGCTCTCCAGACTGTTCTGGATAAAAACCGCATCCCCATGTAACTGATACGTGGCATCCAACTCCTCATCACAGTTCAGGCACCTGAATGTCACACCTTTCAAAGGTGTAGAACTTGACCCTGAGACAACTGTGTGTGATGAGAGTCAAGGACCTGCTGCGGGCACTTACATGGCCCAGCCCAGCCACGGCATTCCCTGGGGACGACAACCGCCCTGGTTTCCCTGCAGCAGGAGGAGGGACACTGAAAAGGGGGTCGAGTCATTTAGACACAAGGAAGGGGAGGACAGGAACGGAAATGCCCTTAATGGTGTGGACTGTGCTGTCTTCTCATGGGTGTCCCCACAGAGTAACTGGTCCGGTCCTTACTGAGCTCAGGGGTCTGAGGGCATTAGGGCACCCCCACAGAAAACATAAGAAGTAGCCATAAAACCAGCCAATAGTCTCTCCTGTTCTTTACAGATTTTGCCCAAGTGACAAAGCACCGCAGCAAAGATGCTACGGGCCATCTCTGAGGAAAGGCCGCAACTCCACGCCCAAGTCCCCATCACCACTGGGCCTAGCACTGGTGTCTGGAAAAACACTGGCGCAGAGAGTTGCCCAAGAGCACCTCACACATCAAAAGGGTAGAAACGGTGTAAGGTTACCTCACTTTGCTATGCAACAGGAAAAGGAGAAAACACTGTTAAGCGAAATTAAACGGAACAATTACCTGCTCGGCCAGTAAGGAGGCCAAGCTGGAATAGGCGTCGGCAAACTCTGGGCCGTACTTGATGGCGTCCCTCAGCAAGGCCACCGCCTCTTCTTTCTTCTCCTGGGACCTGGGGGCGACACGTGGGGAGGAAAGAGCAGCTTTTAATGACACTTTGTTTAAACCCTCCGATCAGGCTTCAAAGCCTCATTTCTTTTACCCATTCGCTCTGGATTTTACTGACTTGAACCAGACTTTCTGCAGGTGCTCAGGCCCCGCCCCGACTTCTCTTAAGGTGGATAAGGTGGATGCCGTTGCGGGAGATTCACGCATTTTTCCACTCTCTGTGTCTAGCTCTGCACCTTTTGAGTTTTATTTAGTATCTTTTAAGTTCATTGACCAGGATCTGTGAACCCCAGAGGAGCAGTTCTGGGGTGCTAGCTGGGTGGCATGGGAGCCCGTGTACAAGGAGCTGGGAGAGGACCCAAAGCCCAAGCCACCTCCTGTCTCCAGGAGATGACACCAGACTACCCGGGTCACCCCGTTTTATACCTGGAGATGTCCATTCCCTACATCGTCGATGAAATCGGAACCCCGTGAGTACGGGCTGGCCAACCAGCTGTCCCACCAACACAGCTGGTCCGTCTTCTCCAGCTGAGTCTTGCAGGGCTCACACTGGGGCCTCCCAGGCCGCGGGAGCTTTGGCAGGTCTGGGCTGGGGCCCCAAGGCATCCTTATCAACAGGTCCCTCAGGCCTCTCTGAGCTTGGGGATCTCGGGGCCCTGTAGTAGGACTCAGCCTGGTTATTACGAAGAGGACCCTGACATGGGAGTGACTGGGACAGCTTGGGGACAGCAGCAGGAAGGAGCAGGCTGCCTCACAGGCACACGGAGACAACGGGAAGGGGAAGGGGCCGTCCGCTCTGCCTGCAGGCCTGGTCTGCCTGCCTGTGGGGAGATGTGGGCCGGGGCACCGAGGACACCCCATGGCAAGAGGCTGCTGTGTCTCTCTGAGCAGCCCAGGCTGCTCTGCTTGCTAATAAAATCTTCTGACTGATAAAAACCCCAACACTCTGCCAGTAAGACTCCACTCCCCCAGGGCCTTGCAGAAGGCTAAAATTTGTGGGCAGGATCCCTGGGGCCAGTAACGCTTCTTCCGCGGGTGTCAGAAGAGAGACATTCAGCAGAAACTAGCTGTTGCCCACCGTGTGAGATTCTGCCACAAAACACTGGTGGTTTCTCAGGGCGTCTCCCTCTGGTCCCACACAGGGCCTGGTTTTCTTGTGTGTTAAGTAAAAACATTTGTGTCAGCTCACTTCCCTGGCCCGATCTCAGTGACAGATACTTAGCAAAAGCAAATAAGGCTTCACCACATTTTCTTTTAGTAATTTAGGACCTGCTAAGTTTGTCAATTTAGAAAACTTCCTGGATTCCTGTCTAAAATTTCATGACACATGTATTTAAACCGAAAGCAGATGCTTGCTTTGAAAAAGCACTGACATTTCAGGAGGAGGTAAGAAATGCCAATTCACAGAAATAAATGGCTCTGATGATGCACTTGGCAGGGGTGAACCTGCCCGTTAGCCACAGTGTGAAACTGGGGGGCTGGGCCCAGTCTTCATGGCTGTTCTTTGTTAGGGTCCTTTGCTGTTGTTAGTCAAAAAATGACACGTCTCACAAGGAATTTAGGCTGAGCCTCCAGGGACCCGGAGGAAGCCTGGCAGCTGTGCTCCTGGCTGGAGCTGGGGCAGGAGGCGGCGAGGGGCCCCGGCATCTCCAGGACTCACCCAGGCTCAGGGGAGGGGCCTCGCAGCTGCAGCAGAGCTGTCCTCATGTAGCTCGGAGACGCTGCCATCTCTGCCATCTGCACCCTGTGCTCCGAGGTGAGACCGTCCTCGTCCCCCAGGCCTTCCAGGCCCAAGCAGCACACATGGGCAGGTCCTGGCTCTGGGCCTGGCAGGAGTCAGCCTGCGCTCCTGCCACCCCCGCCCGTGCAGCTCCCGCCTGCTTCGACCAGCTGATTCTCAGCACAGCAGCCTGGTCTCGGAAGAGACACAAGACTTGAAGGTTCCTTCTGGCCTCCCATTTCCACCTCAGTTAAGAGAGAGGGTCCCAAGTCAGGGCTGGCACCGCGGCGGGCACAATTACAGGATTCTTGTTCCAGGGAGCTGAACGAGCAGTTCTGGTGGGCGGGGGTCACGAGAACATCTTCACCACTAGCAATCTGCTCATACATGAGTGACACCCAAATCTCGAGGAAGGAGGTCAACATACTCATCACTTTGAGAAGACTCTCTTTTGTACTGACATTGAATGTAAGATGGTAACAACAAATGAAACCATGGATTCTACGAACTAGGAAGACACAGGCCTCTCTGATGTTTTCTCTAATGTAGTTTTCAGGCTTGTGTTCCACACACACTGACCAGTGGTCAGCGAGACTGGCGGCCTGGGCTTACACCAGATGGGGAGAGAGGAACGGACAGTGAGGGGGAAGTGCAGGTCAGGGTCAGCCCCAGATGGCGCTGCCTGGGCCGCACACGTGCCTGTGATGGGTGCTCTGGATTTCTCAGGTGCTCCCAAATTTACAGGGAGCGGGCATTGGAAATGGAGGAGAAAATAACGCAGTGTAATATAAACAGTGGCATAAACAGTGGCGACCTTCACAGCAGGTGGAGGTCACATGCTTCACTTGTAGCAATCCCGGGGAATGAACCTGGGGAGCACGCTAGGGTGGGGGGCTGAGGTGCAAGAGCACAGCTGCAGGAGCAGAAGGAGCGGTGGGGAGGAGGGGCCACCGCTCTGCCAACTTGATCACAGAAAGGAAGGAGTGAGGACGACCTGAGGGAGTCGCTGGAATGAGAAGATCCTTTAGGAGGCCTGGGGGATTGTAGGGTAAGTGACATAATCAGGCTTTTTGCACCACGAGCCTCTGTTGCTCTCATCTCAGCCCTGATTGTGTTGACACAGAAAGTGTTTGGGAGCGTGGGCTCAGGACACACGGGCTTGATAATGGACACCTGGAACGTGGTGTGGGCATGCTTGAGTGGGCACACCTGAGCCTAGAGGCCAGGGATATAAGGGTGGCTCACTCAGAGACGGGAGGCTACGGGAAGATGGATACAAGAGGATGAGTGACCACAGAAGAGGCACCAGAGAGCCCAGAGAAAGAGTAAAGATTCATGGGGGACTGGGAGGCTCAGCTGTCTGCCTGCCTCCTTGCATGCCAGCCCCCTGAGTGGTGTGTTTTTGTCCTTGGTTCCCTGAGAGCATTAAAGCCTGAAAAATCCACTGAGGGCTCTGGGACTCTCTTATCCATCTGCCCAAATCCGCAGTGAACCTTCCCTGTGCCTGCTGGCACTGCAGGGATACAGCAAAGACAGAGGAGAGAAAGGGCAGGCGGGCAGAGGTAAGAGGCTAAGGTCAGAGTTAAGCACCGCAGAAGGAACGGCCAGCAGAACTGAGCCCAGGCCTGGCCGAGGGGGAGAACACCCGGGGGAGCAGAAGCGGGGGCCACGGCTTGGGGGAACCTAGGCGATGGAGCAGCTGCTGACCTCAGTGCAGGCACCAAGGCTGCAGAGCAGGAAGGCAGTTCCGGAGGCTGCTGGAGGAGGAGCACCTTGAGTGAGAACACGCAGACTGCGAGGCGGCGAAGAGGAAGGAAAAGGGGTGATGGAGATGCTGAGGGGAAGGAGACCTGAGAGACAGGCCTGAGTTGGATAAGGGTGAGGGGGAAACTGAGACACAGGTGAGCCAACTGGAGGCACAGGGACACTAACAGGTCACGAGGGTGGGATGGGGTCTCACACCAAGAGGAGGTTCCAGAACTTGCCCCCTGAGGTTGACACCCTAATATGGGGAGGACCACCAAAAATTTTTCTTTATCCAATTATTTCGCATTTTGACTTCTCTGGGGCTGCAGAAACAGAAAGAGGAGACCTCTCTTGAGGTTATCAGCTTCTCTGTCATGAAGCCGGCGCGACCCTGAGGTAATTTATCCCCGAGGCTTAAATTCATGTCAGAAATAACACTTATCCTTCTGTCTGTGTCCTTCCATTTTTTAGAAATTTGATTGTATAAGGGATTGGGCCAGAGGAGACCAAATGTGTGCTGTAAGCAAAATCATTTCACTGTCATTCAATTATTGGACATCCTATTTCAGTTTCCCCTGAGGTTTGGTCTGAGATTTCTAGCACCCTGTCTTCTGGTAATGGGAGATGTGTGACGTCACCCCAGAAGAGGTGCTTTTCTGATTCTATTTCAGTAACAAGCTCCAGCGATGATTTTACCCAAGCAGGCATTGACATGTTTTCGCAAACCCTGAATTTAAATTTCTACCAGTCTCCTGAGCCAACAGAGACTCGCTCTGTCCATCCATAAAAAATACTCCAGTCCTGCCTATTTTATGTCTCAAACCCCAGGCCAAGTCAACCACAATGAATGTAAATTAAGAGCACTAGTGTGGAAGCTGCTCCTTCTCCATCTCTCACCCTGCAAACATGCACATGGCACTGTAACAGATCAGCTTCAGGCCCAGCGAAAGGCCGGGCAGGACACCAAATATGCAGGCGACGCTCCGGGAGACCCTGCAGCCAGCGGGGCCGAAGCTGTTGGTTACAGGTGCGAGGATGCGTGTGAAGTCGATCCCTGGGGCTGGGGTCCTCCGGCAGAATTGCATCTCATGAGGGCCCCGGCCTGGACCAAGACCTTGCTCTCAAGGTCAAGGTCGTTCACAACGGCTGTGCTATTCCCACAGAGCTGTCTTTAACCCCAGGGGGCTCTGGACTCATGTACCATGACTGGTCTGTGAGCAGCGCCAAGCTCCGAGGAGCTTCCCACAACTGTGAACTCACAGCACTAACAGAACAGTCCCGGCGTCGGGTGTGACTGAAACAGGAAGGCAGGAGCATGCCCATGTCAGGGCCCTCTGGCCTTGTTTTCCGCCGCACCCGCACAGCACAGACGTCCCCACTGAGGGATGGCAACCCCGGCGAGCAGCTGGCTTCTCTGCAAACAGCGCTCACGTATATGGTTTCTGAGATCAGGACAGATGTTTTCTGCCTGTTTTTCTCAATGGAGAAGCGAAATCTGTAGGTCCTTCTACTAACAAAAGCTACAGAGGCCAAAGCAGTCCATGTCCGGCCCTCAGCGCTGCAAGGTGGAGTGACAGGCCAGCACCAGGACGAGCCTGAGCCTCCCGAGGGCTCCAGCCGGCCTCCCCATCTGCTGCCCTCAGAGCACCATGCTCTTTCTGGGCCGGTACCCCCCAGAATTCACTCCTGCCGCCCCTGGAGGTGACTGAGCAGGATAGGCCCACGTTGCCTCCTGCCTTTCCTCCTGAAGCATTACAGGGGGGCATTCACGTATTGCAGGTTCTGGCAATAAAGGAATGTAATTCGGCATTTCCTAGGTGCCCGGCCAGCCCCTCGCCCCCTGCCCCCCAGTCCTGGTCTGGCCTCATCAAACAACCTGTAAAATAGCCCAGAAACACTCCAGCAAAACTCTGGACGGAGAAAGGGTAGAGTGAGTTCAGAGGCACGCTACATGCCCCCAAGTGTGAAGATCCCAATTGTTTGCTCTGGGAAGGGGAGCACGAACAGGGGGGTGTGGGGAAGGGAAGGGTTTGGGGGCCTGAGGCCGCCCCACTCACTTGAGCAAGTTCCCAAGGTTGAAAAGGGCCCGGTGGTGCTGGGGGTTGAGCTGCAGCGCCCGCCGGTAGTAGCTCTGGGCCTCCGCCATGTCCCTCGTCAGTGTCCCCAGGTTGTTCAGGGCGCTGGCATGGCGCGGATACAGCCTGGAAAAGCAGAGACATTAAGGCACGACAGTCTGGAAACTTTCACATGGGCCCAGTCCGTCTGCCCTGCACCCCAAACCCACTATACCCCAGGTCTGCCACGGCCGGCAGGAACCCTGTGTTCTTCACCTGAGACATTTCCGAGCCAGCTCCCCAAGGTCAAGCACTTCTAAGCGCCTGCAGGCATCTAAAGAAGGCGCTGTCACTCGGGGGTGTATGTAAAGAGCATATACAGTTACATATAACGGAGGACTTGGGTGTCTGGAGGGCACCTGCTCGTGGCCTCCTCCAGCCACGGAGGAGTGTGGGCAGGGAGCTGGGCACATGGCTTCTGCCTCCAGAAGGAAGTGGCTGTCCCATCTGTGTCACCCACAGCACTTAGGGTCTGCAGGCAGGGCTGGCTTGTAATACAGAAAAGCCTAGACTACAGGGACCTGCCTGGCAAGTCTCATGAGGATCCAACACGGGCTTGGCCCTCCCTGCCTGTGCCATAACCCACGAAAGAGGAGTTTAACCCGGGGCAGATTTTTTTTTTTAAAGATTTATTTATTTATGCACACAAGCTGGGGTGTAGGACAGAGGTGTAGGGTGGTAAGAGGATACACCAGAGACAGAGTGGGGAGCAGAACAGGCAGATCGACTGAAGTACACTGCCGAGGGGAACAGCAGGTAAGGCAGGAGATGTCTGCTGTGCCCTGTTGGAAGCTCCCTGGCCGGGGATCGAACTCGTGCTGCAGTGGCTCTGGACAACTTCATGGGCTGCACTTAACCTCTTTCACCACCAGGGAGGCCCCCAAGATGGGGTTTTTATTAAAAGATCAACAAAAAGAAGTTGCAGCTTACTTTTTTTTAATCTTTGCTTAACCCAGACTTTCCCAAGTGTATATGACCGTGTAAACCCCTGAATTTATCTGACCATGTACGCCTCCCGTCCTGCTCCGACGTCCTTCAGAGCTGGTGCTTCTGGGAAGAGGTCGTAAGGGAGGATCCTCTTGACTGACCAGGGGTAAGATCAATTCAGATGCTGTCCCAGCCCTCCAAGGCCAGAAAGCCCTAATTATGCTCAAGGCTCTGGAGGGGGAGCGGGGCGGAGAGAGGCAACCAGGAGAGCGAGCTGAGAAACTCACTGGTATCTGCTTTATCTGCAAGTACAGACAGCATGAGGGTCCCTGGTGGGGGCCACACTCCCAGTCCCCAAGGGATGGAAATCCTAGGGCCACAGGTGGCGGGGAGGGCTCTGGGGAGCTCCTGGGCCTGCCAATCCATGCAGGCCCTGTGAGGCTCCTGGAAAGCTCACAGCTAACAACTGCCATGGAGAGGGTCAGAGGGCATCTCAAAGTCACAACTGATGGAGGCTGAGAGTAGAAAATTTTGGAAGGAGGCATCACAAGACCAGAAACTGGAGCTGGGGGTAGCGATGATGAACATAGTCATTAACCAGCTGCAGGAATGAAAACCCTTAGGCCCAACTGCCGTAGGAGTATGAGGGGCTGCAGGAAGGATCTGGAAGCGAGGACCAGAGGGGGATGTGGAGACGGAGGCCATCGTTGAGAATCCTGGTTCTTACAAATCACAGCCTAGAAGCAATTTATCCAATGGGAGCTAACAGTTCGACAAAGAGCAGAAAGCTGTATCAGTGCTGCGTCTGCCCTGGTGAATGACGGCAGCCCTCCCGCCCGCCGGCCCCTATGAGGCGTGTCTCCTCACCCACCTTCCCCCTCGAGGCGGCTTCCTCCCGAGGCTGCCCGCCTGTGCCCACGCAGGCCTCTCTTAGCAAACCTGTCCCTTTCGGGGCAGCTCTTGCTCCCCGCTTGCATCTGAGCAAGCACCCTTTCTATTCCTTCCCCTTTTATAATAAACCTGCCCTTTTGAATATACTTAAACATCTGTCTCGTGGGGAAACTCACTGTGTGCCGCTGAAAGGGAGCTCTGGTGAAAGTTTTCTCAGAGGGAACCCAAGGACCCCGCTCTCTGAACCCAAATCCCGTCCAAACCGACATTAACTCAACACCTTCTAAAGACACCTTTTGGGGGGATGTTGCACAAAGTCCCCTGACTTTCAAGACGTAAAGGGTGTGCAGTGAAGACGGTGAGAACAGCTCTTAGATTCCTGGGGTGCTCTCCTCCGAGCAGGTCTATAGATTATTTGGGGCTGAGAACAAAGACGGCCATGGAGGCGCAGGAGCAGGTGTTCCCTTTCCCCGACCCCTTCCCCTAACCCAAGTGGAGGAAGTGGCCACGACTCCCTTTTATGATTGAGAAGAAGGTAGTCAGGGTTCCGGCAAAATGGCCACTTTCTCTCCCCCTGTCTCCTCAAAGCCCTGGGCTCCTGCCTCATCCCCTGGTATAAGACTTAAATCCTGCTCTCTGACGCTGTCGTGATGCTCTACCAGTCGAGAACCCTGAGCGGTGGAGGTCGCCCTGCACCCTACAAACAAACAGTAAAGAAAGCACCCCCAGACATCGCCTTCCTGGAAAGAGAAGCTTCATCTTCCTATTTTGAGGCTTTGTAGCCCTTAATTCAAACATCTGAGGCGAAAGCACCAAAGCTGGACTGGACAGTGAATTCCTCAGGGTTCCCACAGCGGGTCGCCTAGCCAGCTGGTCCAGGGCCGGTCCATGCCCCCACAGCTGCCCAGCCCCCTGCAGTCTGTTCTCGGCCCACAGCCCAGGCCTGGCATTCATGCACAGTCCCTCTGCACTTAACTGGTCACAGACTTGCCAAGTTCAGGGACACAAAAATGCCCTCCTCCCTCAAATCAGAAACACCCTATAAGTCCATGTTAAACTGTCAAAACCAGAAACAGGCCATGAGAAGGGAGGTGAGGAGAAACAACTAGAAGAACCATTTCCAGGAAGCCTGGGGCACCTGCAAGGGCACCCAGAGAAGAGGCTGTAGGTGAACAGGCTCACTGGCAACGACAGGGATCGCCCCAAGTCCACTGCAAGCACAGCCGCCCACCCAGAACCATGAGCAACGGCCACCCTTGGGGTCTTTGGCAAGGTTCATTCAGCCAAATCGCAAACAAGCATCATGTGTTTGGGAAACAGCTCATTGAAAGGACCCTTCAACCAGGTAGGGAAACATTTGATTTTCAGACAGATGCAGGGATTTCCTTAACACATAGATTCCGCCCCTGTTTACCAAGCACCTAGGAAAGGGCAAAGCTTATCGTGTGGGTTTACTTTTTCAATAAACATAGGCTTGAATTAGCTTGGCTCTAATTCAATCCTGAGGTTTCCAGGAGGGGAATTTTCTATTGCAAAGATTAATCATTTAAGAGGTATCGATGTTGCCACATCAGTTGCTGTACTAAAAGCCAAGCCCACTGTAACTTTGACTTATAAAGGTGTGTTTTACAAAACATTTTAAAAACTCAGCAAAAGCACCCTGCACTGGAGCAGAGTGGGGTGGTTAGCACTGTTTATTTTTAAGCAGTGTGAACAGGCAGTGGATTTTCCTTCTCATAGCCTTAGCATTGTTTATGAGGCGCTCTCTTGCAATTCCATTATTATTATTATTATTATTATTATTATTATTATTATTATTATTATTATTAATCATCTCACAATTTCAGTGTATTACATTTTGAACGTTTATTAGAAAGAAAACATGTTATACTGTCACATGGTTCTGGGCTAGAAGAAAATTTTTTCCTTTAAAAAAGAAATCTAGGTGTAGAGACACAGGACCATGAGAAGCAGGACTTTTTTTTTTTCTTGTACTGGGTAATTTACGTTCTTGATAAATGCATTTCTTTGAGCAGTTGAGGGAGTCTTAATTTTCACCTAGTGGTAATTCCTTAGGCAGAATTATAAAGTCGGCAAAGACATCATTACCCCCTATCACCTGCCATCTTATCTCTGAAGAATGGACATCAACCACAGGCTAAGAGGAGAAGGTCAGGGGGAGGAACGGTAGCCCCAGTGGAAACTGGGGTAGGAACAACGGAAATGGGTAAAAAGGACCAATGAAGTGTGAACAGTCTACACGTCCCAGTGTTTTCTCATCCAAGACCCATTTGGTGCTCCTAATACAGAACAGCTATATTACTTTGCAGTTAAGAAAAGGAAGCTGAGCGAAATGAAGTAAATAACAGATTTTTTTTTTTTTTTGGCATAGAAGAACGGGGATGTAGGCCAGAGGTGAGGGGAGTGAGAGGATTCACCAGAATCAGAATGGGGAGCAGAACAGGTGGATCCACTGAAATCCACTGTTGAGGGGAGCAGCAGGCAAGACAGGAGACGTCTGCTGCACCATGTGGGTCAGTTCCCTGGCCAGGGATCGAACTCAGGCCATAGTGGTGATAGCACTGAGACTCAGGGAGGGCCAATAGATTATATTTTTAAGAAATGTCGTAGTGTCAGTTATGCTAAGGGTTATATTAGCAGATGACTCCTGTCTATCTATTTATTTCCCCAAGACGCAAGTCAAAATTCAACCTTCATCAAATAAAGACTACTATAAAAGAGAGCTTCCATTTAGGATAATTTCTTCCTTTATCTCCCTTTAAGTCAATTCATTCGACTCTGACTTTACAGGAACTAGTACTTAGTGACAGACGAGAAATAAAAAACTCATCCACGGAGATTCTTAGGCACCCCTGCCTTATACAGAAATCACAAGGATCTTGGGAAGCCACAGTGTTATGGAAGGAGATTTAGAGTCGACACCAAATGTCTGATTTTCTCAGTCCCCCCCAAAACTATTTTTTTTCTTACATCACTGTAGTCCCCATAGTGCTCCCGCTATATCACCGGTGAACCATCACCACAGTTCCTTGTGCTCTCCCCTCTCCTGTTTTGGCCCCTCTCCCTCCCCTTCCCTGATGGACACCTCAGGTATCTGGTCAGCTTGCTAGTTTGTCTTTTTCTTGAGCTTCTGTTTGGCTTCTCTATATTTTGCCTCAGAACACTAAAAATGGATCTACCCTATGATCTAGCGATTCCACATCCAGGAATCTACCCAAAGGGCAGAAACACTAATTCGAAAGGAAACTGCACCCCTATGTTCATGCAGCACTATTTACAATAGCCAAGATATGGAAACAACCCAAAGGCCCTCAAATAGGCTGGTCTGCTATTCTTTAGCTTTAACCCCACGACCGGCCTAACAATCCAGAAGGGTGCGGTGTCCAGGACTCCAGTCTGGTTTACGTTTTATTTTAGTCATTTACTTTCAATTTCGTGCCGTCTGTTTAAAACCGAAGGGTCCAGCTAAGGGCTTGCTGCTGGAGCCCTATCTGAGCATGTGTGCCAGTTCGCAATTTCCTTTCGGAATGTCCACACCCTGATTTACTTGTCTGATTTTCATTCCACATACTAATTTGACTGAAGCTAACAATGCTAAGTCAGATGTTGATTTTCTATTTCCTGTTGAGGAAAAAAAAAAAAAAAGAATCTGAAGGAAAACACGATGGGGAAAAAATACAACCCTAAGGCCTGTATTTCATCGGACTGCAACACCCCAAGGTAAGGATGTGCAGCCTAAGTGGACCCTGGCAGCCTCTGGCACTGGGACCTCACAGCACTGGAACCGCGTGTCCCAACCTGCACCAGCGGGGACTGGCTACGCTTTGGTGCCTGCCGTGGCCGTCCGAGATCTCCAGGAGCAGCTCTGGAGCCCACCACTTCCCACTGCCCTGCGGCCCGCCTCACCATCACACAGATGGGAAAACCCAAATGCAGTTCAGGGAAACTGGATATTCTCCCTGGGCAAGGGGCCAGCGGAACTTCGACCTCTCACCCTGGATGACCTCCAGGGATTCCACCCAACCAACTTTCCAATACAAGGCGCAGTCAACCCTGTTCCCTGACACCCTCAGGAAATGAGTCATTTCAAATGGCTGGATTTTCCTGATTCCTGAGATTCAGGAAACCCACCACCAGTGGTCGGGAAATACACTGAATGAAGCATTTCCCTGTGGTTAAACAGTGAACGGCACACACAGTAACTGATCATCGAGAACTCTGGCTGCTGTGGCAGAGGGAGGAAAGTGGCTTTGGGAGGGCAACATGCCCTGTGCTTGGGGTGGGGCAGGGCGGCCCAGGGAAGGCGGCGGGTACTGGCTAAGGCCCAGCCAGCCCACCCCACCCCCAACCTAACCCTCCAGCACCTCCAAGGTTGTGACCTTTCACCTGGTCAGCACTCGCAAGGCCAACCGCCCGACAAGCCCCACTGACCCCCAGGAAGGGGTCCACCTGGAACAAGTCCCTTGCATCTCCCTGCCAGATGGAACCCCAATTCCTGACTTGCTCAGCGAAGCCCAAGAGTCTGTGAGTTTCCTCGGTGGCGTCCCATTACCATTTTCCAGCTTGCGACGTTCACGTCTGTGCTCCGGTGGCTTTCCCTGGAACACCCTGGCCTGTGGGAACAAGAGGGCGGGCATTCTCACATCCTTCAGTATTTTCCACAGATATGCTCACACTCCATACCCCGATGCTGTGGCGGGGCTGCAGGACCTCCTCCTAGTCCGTCGGCCCCACACCCCAAACCTGGGCGAGTCAGGGCCCTGCTCTCCTCGTGCCCCACGTACTTCCCATCCCCTGAGAAAAATCAGTCCTCACTGCTGCCTCTGGCCTTACTCCCATCAGTCAAAATAACGCCCATCATTTCCTCTGCGCGAAACCAGGGGACGCGCTGGGCATCTATGTCCAGCTGGTTCTCCCAGAAGGCCGGTTCTCAGATGTGAAGGACGCGTGGCCTCGCCATCCTCAGAACCAGGGCTGTTCTTCATCCAGCACCGGCTCTGAAGTCTGTCACCATGCTCATTGGAAGCAACAACCCCAGGGGCACCGGGGCAGTGTCCCCCAGCCTTGCCAACACGCTTGATGGTGAAGGGAAGCCCAGACACGGCCGTTTTAAAAGTCCATCCAAGGCCAGAATTGGAGATTCGGCATCCTTTGGGAGACCACAGTGTGATCCGCACTCTGGTGTCTGGTCAGCCAAGAAGGAAGGTGAGCAGAGCAGCATCACATTCCTGACCCACAAAAGCCGACCGGCCCTGAGGTGGCCGGTCCCACACGGCACCTGGGAAGGAGGCAGCACTGGCATTGATAAGTGCAGCAAGGGGCACTAAAACTGGCCAAGGACACTGCCCAAATAGTTGACCGGTCACTGTATGAGTTCTTCACCCACACGCACAGTTGCAAGACTACTCAGGGTCAGAGAACAACACTAATGGGATTTATTTAACAAACAAGGAAAAACAGAGTCACTGAGACCACAAACGGCTGTTTACCTCACCCGAAGCAGTGTCCAGGGTTTTAAAATCCTAAACACAAAGCCTTTGGGGCCTCAGGGGCCCTGCTTTGGGCCAACCCTATTTGGCTGGACATTTACCCACGAGAGGATGAGTAAATTTGGGCGTTTAGTTGGAAGCTATTTTAACTATATTCTTTCTGTCCTCTTTAATGCACACTAATTGCATTAAAGCTCCTTTCCATTAAAGGGAGGGAGGTGCCCTTCAGAGGAGTGTGATGGGAAGAAGGGGTGAGACCCAGAACTCCCCAGAGGGCTGCGATCTGCCTAGCTGGCTGGAGCTGAGGGAGGAAGAGCAGGGTGAGGGCTGAGAGGTGAGGGGCCACAGGGGTGGGGTGCTTCCCCGGGAACCAGATGTGAGCTGGTAGGGCGGCGCAGTGGAGCAGCCCAGGCGGCTGTGGGGGGGCTGACTGATGGGGCTGGGGGACAGTGGGGAGACTGGAAAATGCTGGCGGGCAGTGGGGGTGGAGAGAGTGGTCAGAAGTTGGGCACATTGACAACACTGCTGAGCTTTATCATGCTCCAAGCAAGCACTTCGAAACTGCGCCAAACCTGTTGCTGAACTGCACGGTAACAGTCCACCCCGTGAGGTAGGGAACACCACTGCTGTCAAATTTTAACAGAAAAGCTAAACCATATGTTATTAAGATGGTCCTATTTACTAATATGCAAGAAGCAGACTTAAAGATGATGTAGTGGATCTTTTCCCCACCCCAGAGACCCCGAGTCTGAATGCCGGGCCCCAGAGGCCCCAAACCTGAGTGCGGGGTCCCACAGCCAGCACGCAGCTCCTCAGACCTGGCGCTCAGCCTCAGGCATGGGCGCTGCGGGCCTAACTGCTGACAAGGAGGGAGGAGAGAAACAGTTCTGAATATCCATGAAAGCAGTCCACAAGTATAGCCACAAGGTAACTAAACTTCCAGTTTTCCAGATGAAATAATATCCAACTTCTTGAGTTTACTGACTTAAATTTCTGAGCTTAATTAGCACCAGATAGAATGAGAATATAATTTCATCAACAAGGAGAGACGGACATAACTTGGCGTGCCCCCTGCGATCCAGGAGGGCACCTTAGACGTTGGCAGATGGAGATCCCACATGCGCAAGGAACCCACCCCACACAGGAAACCTGGCTCTTCCAAGCGGTGTTGGGATTTTAATTCTTTCCAGAAACACAGGGCAGCTGTGACCCCAAGACCCCTGAGTTGTTGTCATGGGAGTTACCCTAAATGTCCATTCAAAATAGGGGCGTGAAGGAAGACTTCTTAAAACAGTCGTGACAGCCGATTTTTTAAAGCTGTTCAAGCTTCAGCTCTATACACAGTATATTGCAAAGGAATTATGTAATAAGCAATCTCGTCGATACACACAGGGCTAATGAACAGCGGATTAATTACAGCGGCTCAATACCTTTAGGAAAATCGAACCACATCTGACGACACACTCTCTCCCCCACCCTGGCTCTTTGATCACATCCTTTCTCCCATGTACATTTATCACCATTTAACTGAATCTCTTTGCAGAGACCCCGTCATCTAGACATGGAGGAACAAAGAATGATGTTCGTGGTCCCTATTACCACGACAAGGCTCTACTTTATGCATCAGAGAAACTCCAACCAGAACGATGTGCGCTCACCCTTCCCCTGGTTAGCAGGCCGGCCTCGAGGGCAGGTCTGGTGCGTGGGCGCATGAAAGCATGCCCCTCCGTTCTCAGCTTCGAGAATGGGGTGGCAGCGGGTATGGAGGGTTGGCCAGGGGCTTCAGGCCGTGCTTTCTTTCCCTTCAGACTTTCTATTTTAAACACCGTCAGCAGGTAGCTTGGTACAGGCAAGGCTGCCTGCGGTCCCGTGGAGGCCCAGGCACACGGGGTGCCCACAGGGCAGGGGAAGGCAGCCCCTGCCTGACAGGGTCACAGGGGCCAGGATCTTGGAATCGGATGCCCAGGTGATCTCTGTGAAACATACTGGAGGACACGCACCACCTGACAAACGTACCCCACAAGCCTGGGCACCCCTGCCCTGGTGGACAGGCCACGAGACGGTTAAGCATCTGGTGCTAAAAAACAAGTGTATTCCGGTGGTACTGTTTATTGCCATTGCACGGCTTCATGAATATATTTTGCAAACTGGTAAAATACACCTGTGAGAAAGAGAACTGTGGTTACTATAAAAACTAAGGAAATACTCTGGATTGACTCAAAACAGGGAAAGTGACCCAGAAGTTGCTGTTGAGGGAGAAGTGACGGATGTGACTAACACTCTAGAGGAGCAGAATCGGGAAAATCTCAATCTGCACAGGTTTATTTCATTTTCAAGTAGCAACAGCCATCACCATAGGAATGAATGATGGATGTGGTTTTGCAGATTCTGTCATCAGGAGGCTCTTGATGGAAAGGGAAAGGGCTTGAGTTACACTGGAAGTTTTAGGACACGATCCAACAGTCGAGCGTACGCATAACCTGCTTTCCAATTCTCCACATTTAACCTGTTTCTTAGGCCGATCAGCCCACCAGCCATGTACACATCCCGGATCTCCTGGGCTCGATTCAGCCACAGGCAGCCACTCTCTCTCCTTTTGGGCTAATGGGGTGAGGCACTTTTGGGGTGTTCTTGCGCAGAAGAGCTGGGCTATCAGGTGAGCTCCGGACTTTCTGACACTTTCTGTCTGAGGTGCAACAGCAGACGCCTTGCCCAGTAACTCATGGTGAGAAAGTGCTAGAGGCCTCTGCAGAAGCCACAGTGGTGCCCTCACTCCCTACACATAGAACCCTAAACTCCAAGGATCCTGAAATAGGGGTCAACAGGAGGCCACCCTCCCAGCAGACCAAAGCTGATGCTGGTGCATGTGGAGAATTGAAGGAAAGGGCCTGATGCTTTCCTTTGAGGATCTGGGACTGAAACTGAACCTCTAGCTTCAGCATTTCCCAAGGGAGGTATCTTGGCACAGGAGGCACCCTAGGGTGGGGAGAAGAGAAACGTCTGCATTGCTTAAAACAGAGGATGAGGGTGGAAAGCAGCAGAACATACGTGCCAGACACAGTCCCCTATTCAGGGCAGTACTGCTTCAGGACAGGAGGCCAGCCAGGAAAACCTGGGCAAGAGACGGGCCTGTGTCTGGTTTCACTGTGGCCTCTGGGACCTGCAGTTTTCACATCAGGAATGGGCCTGTGGGAACGGATTCAGAGACCATCGCCTTTAACTGCCTTTCCCTGTTGTGCTCCTTCTCACTCTGAGCAAAACTGGAAATCATGACTGCAAAGTTGAAGCAGCTGGGAGGGGGAAGGGAAGCTGTCTCAGAAACTTCCAGAAAGTAGCAGTGATACCAAACTTCCAGTCACCTAAGATAAATCATCAACTTGATCAACAGTCCTCGTATTGTCCTTTACTGTCTAACACAAACACTGTTCATATTAAAAAGCCAGATATTGAGAATTCACCACAGAGCTACCCTCACAAGAATGGTACTTTATTTAGAAGTATTTGAGCCAGATTTGAGAGGATGAAATATTTCACTGATGGCCATGCAGGACATTTACAGCTTTAAGTGTTTTCTCCCCATTTCTCAAGGGAGATGTTCCTTCCAGATCCTCAAAGCACAGTTGCCACAGCAAACATTTACTTTTACAGTTTCATGGAAAAGCAGCTGGAAGTGCCAACCGGCTACTATGATTCTGTGCCCCATGTGCCAGAGAATCTGCTCATTTAGATAGACCTTTGCCCCAAGCTGTGCAGTAGAGTCGCTGCGGGGATCTGGTTGACCTCGACAGAAAGTCTGTTAGAATAAAGCAAGTTCAAAAGACACTGACACACTTCCTCCCAACCACTATTTTCCAGGCAAACTTTTTGCTCTTTTCTCCCCTTCGAGTATGCCAGCTAAAACTGCGAATCATTAGTGAATCGGTAAAGTCAGAATCTACTTTACTTGAAGAAAATGCCTTTTTAAAATTGACGTTTTCTCACAGTAACAGTAATATGTATTCACCATGGAAAAATGGAGCACAAAAGAAAGTACAAAGGAAGAAAACAAAACCACAATCTCACCAACCAGACACAAACATTGCAAACATTCTGTCTTTCAGCGATAGAATATAATTTTGTATTGAATCTTAAAAACTATCTTCTGTTCTTTGATTAAAAACCTCTTTTCCTCCATAAAAGCTTTGTTGAACTATTTTCTCTGGGGCTTACTTTCCTTGTCATCTTGGGAAAAGCGTGTAGTAGAGAACTGGTTGTGGGCAGTGGAGAAAGTCCTGCTATCTGAGCACTGAGTTCAAGGTCCTCAGCGTAAAAGGTCTCGCCTGAGGAACAATGTGCTGTACAGACCTGGGATGAGGGCCGCTTAGAATGCAGGTCGGTTACTTTACGACAATTTCGATTTGTTTTGTGTGCGTGTAGAAGAACTAGGCCAGCGGTGCAGGGGGTGAGAGGATTCACCAGAGACAGAGTGGGGAGCAGAACAGGCAGGCTGACTGAAATCCAATGCTGAGGGCAGCAATGGGCAAGCAAGAAGAGGTCTGCTGCACCATGTGGGTCAGCTCCCTGGCTGGGGATTGCACTCATGGAATTGCAGGGACAGTGCTGAGACTCAACCCCGAGGCCACCAGGGAGGCTTCTACTTTACGATGGTTTCAAACTAGACTTTTTGACAGTCCTTCAGGGGCTGCAGACACACACAGGCTTTGTTTGGTGTCTGTATCTTACTTATGCCTCAAAGTGGAACCGTGACAGGAAGCTCATCCGCATGTGGGCAAAGGGGAGCAGGGGAGGCCCTTGTGGGCTTCACAGTATTCCCAGGGACTCACCAAGCTTTATGCTGCCCACATTTGGACATTCCCAGGCTGTGTTTAGTTATGTGTCCGTAAGTTCCAGCTTAAATACAGATTTACTTGGGATCGTCTAGAAAAGACTATCTTGAAAGCCAGAGTGGAAACTTCAAAGAGAACCCGAGTGATGTAGCCGGCACGGTCATGCAGAACCTAAGTTCCAAGCCTCCCAGCCATGTCTATAGCTGGGTCTGTACTCTCTGCTCCAGTGCCGAGTATGAAGGGAGCATCAGAGGTGTTAAAACACACATACCCACTAACAGACACATTCCCAACACGGTGTCTACACGCTGATTCCCATTTACCAGGGACCTCTACTTCTAAGCTCCAGCTCTTCGCCTAAGTCTGTACCCTAAGGCGGGAGTCTAGGGTTTTCCGCAGACATACCATTAATGACCCACAGGAGTTAATACCCACACCTGGCCCTTGACAGCCCGTCCTGCTTGCCCAGACTTAGGTTAAAGACTAGAAATGCACAGACTGCGGGTCCGTCCCCTGGGATGTCCAACAATGGGAACTTCTACAAGAAAATACCAGCAGGTAGAAGCCAGTGCCAGCCAGCACGTGTCTAACAGACTTGAACGCTGAGCCAGCGCCCCCAGAACCCAAGCCCCATGCGTCCGCTAGGTCACTGGCTGGCAGAAGCCCACGAGCCAGGCCTGGGGGGCACCCCAGCGCTTACTTGAGAGCTGTCCGGTAGTGGTAGACGGCCTCCCTGTTCCGGCCCTGGTCCTTCAGGAAGTTGGCATAGTTGTAGTGAACCTTGGCATTGTGGGGCAGAGTTTCAACTCCGGACCTAAAATGAGAACGTTGAAAAAGCATCAGAGTACAGTTGAGAAATAGGAACTCCCTTAGGCTCTGCTCACAGCTGTGACCCCGTCTGTGAAATGTCCACCGCAGTTGGCCAAGCCAAACTGCCCAGGATTTGTGAGTTCCATGACACTACACTTGCATCTGTGGGACACGATGAAGGTGGGGCACAGACAGACACGCGCGAGGAGGCCCGTTCCCTCTTGCCAATACACACCCCAACAGTCCCTTTCTAAAAAAAATGAGATTATCTACAAAAAGACACCATCACAGAGGGATCCCTGCAGATCGGGCTCCTTACTGAGTTTTACTGGAAAGCAACATTCCTCAGG
Source organism: Scalopus aquaticus (assembly GCA_004024925.1). Lineage (NCBI taxonomy): Eukaryota > Metazoa > Chordata > Mammalia > Eulipotyphla > Talpidae > Scalopus > Scalopus aquaticus. Next base: position 20,782 of record PVIJ01008056.1, on the reverse strand, counting down.
TTTCTTTACTTAATCTAAATAAATGCAGGTCAAATGGTTCTACACACTGCAGGTAAGAAAATGAGGTTTTGCTCCGAAAGGTTAAAAAGTCCCTGCAGGTCTGTGTGAGCTGCTATGACAAAATACGGAGGCAGGCCTTGTGGGCAACATGGAAGCTTCCAGGCTGCGGGGTCAGTGTGTCCTCTGTGACTGCCCACCAGTCCCTGCCCGAGATGACACAGCAGAGGTGGGGCCACCAGGGAGTTGGCTGCTGTTGTCCCAGGTCCCTCCCTGAGGGGGTGGTAAATCAAGGGGGTGATGAAAGTGGGGGTCTTGAGGAGCAAGCTCCTGGACTTCGAAACGGTCATTAATCTGTGGCCTTCACCCAGCAGTGGCAATGGGAAGCTGCCCACGGACGCCACTACCCCTTGAGTGCTCAGTTGGTTTGAACATTCCTCAGCCCAGAGGAATCCTATGAACAGGGACCCTGGGGGAGGGTGAACATTCGTTGAGTCTCAGATACTCTTAAGTCTCCTTGGGACACTGAGGCCAGCAGGCCAGGGCTCTCTGCAGGAGGTGCACAGCACCTCCGGGCACAAAAGCGCTTCATCGAAGCACAGACTGCTGAAAGCCAGAGCGAGCAGAGACGGGGAGGAGGAAGTGACCCCAAGGAGCCCAGGCCCTGCTGTCCAGAACGACCGGCATGGGGCGGACGGGGAGTGAGCCCAGCCCGCTGAGGTTTTGAGGGGCTGAGCTCTCTGGGGTTATGACAAGACCGCGACAGAACAGGATTGGAAGCCTAAAAGTGTACAGACTCACCCCAAAAATCTCCACCCAAAACCTGACATGGGAACAGGCCCCCGCAGCACACCCTGAGATGACAGTCATCAGGTATGCGGAGCTGAGGGGTCACCAGGGGTGGACAGACACACGACACGCTGCCAAGCCGGTACGTTAGCTAAGATGCCACATGGCAAAAGCAGGCCATACTTTAAATACAAGAGTACAGCGACCACTCATTGATTCATTCATTCGTTTGCTCATTCACCCATTTGCTCATTTTTGGCAGCCCACATCTCTGCCCCCTACTGCCCTGGGACTTCCTGTGGGGATCCCCCTCTGGGCGAACCCAAGTGCCTGCCTGTCCCAACGGCCTCCGTGGACGTCAGAGGGGCTTCCTGGGCCAGCCTGGCCATGCTGTGCCCGGGGAAGGACGAGGGCAGGCACCTGCCCAGCTCCAGCTGGGCCAACGCCTCCTGCTCATGGGCTCCCGGGAGAGGCTGGAGGAAGCAGGGGGAGCTGTCCTCTTTCCTGCAGAGCCGTTCCCAGCCCCTGCGTCAGGTTTTATCCTCCCTTTGGGCCTGCACACTCCCCTACATGTCTGCAATAGTTTGCCCTTTCCCCAGGGGACCCCACTTCTGCTCCACCTGCTTACCCCTGAAGAACAACTGAGCAGGTAACCACACTGCTCTGAGCCACCAGGGAGACTGAGCTGGAGAGAGCAGTGACAGGGGGTCCCCACGAGATGGGGAGAACCCCGCCATGGGTCGGGGGAGCCAGGGGGAAGGTGGCCAGGGCTGCAGGCTGGGTAAGACCAACTGAGTCCCAGAAAGACAGCTGGGAGAGCCCCAGTCCCAAAGAACGTTTCCACTTGACAACAAGTTTAGGCTTGTTTAGTGGACACTTACATTCTGAAATAGCCTCGTGTGACAAACACTTGCCAGGAGGAGAAAAAGCCTCTTTTCCTGGTTGACAAGGTTCAAAGCAGAGCCATCCGGGCACAGAGCACCATATCAGGTCCCGGGATGGTCCTAGCCAGGTGCCTGCTCCTCTGTGCTCGCTCTCCCCTGACCATCTGAACAACAAAGCCAAGCCTTGCGTTTCACTTTATTTCTAGCTGATTTCCCGGCCAGCATTAAGACTGTTTCCATCTCAATTCACAGATGCCCAAAGCCTCCCCCCTCAGCCTTCTCAACTGCACTTAGAAAGCTCAGGTTCCATTCTATATGATACCACGAAACGAAAGTTAAAAGTCTAAATAAAGTAACATCCCTCGTTCGAAACGTGGCTAGGAAGTTTCCGGATCAGTAAACACTGCAGACCCAGGTAACCCGTTTGTTTGGCATTAGGTACATGAACAAAGCAATGAATAGGCAGAGGTTTGTTTTCATCCGTCCAGTCGTACCTGAACAGGGACTCTCGGGACAGCCAGGTCTCGTTCTGCTTCACCGTTTTCCAAGAGAAAAGCAGCAGCAGCAGCACCGTGGCCGCGGTCAGGACGGTGGCGCCACATCGGTTCAGCCACGCCCAGAGCTTGCTCAGTCCGTGCACGAAGAGGATGCAGGAGCCCATGCTGGAACACAGGGGAGACGAGGGTCACTGGGCGCTGCCCGAGCCGTCCCGCATTCTCTGGTGTCAGAGAAAGCCTGTCCCATGGCGGAGACAGAAACCCCAGTGTCTGAAACAGCATTTACAGGTCTGACTTCCAGCGGCGGCCCCAGCGCGTCTGTTGGGCGGCTGGCATGTGTGTGGAGGGCAGCAGGGCCTGCTGCCCAGAGCATCACGAGAAGTCCCTCTGGTAAGCCCCAGGGGGACCCTTCAGCCACACTCCTGCCTGTCGCTGTCATCACCTGGCCCTGTTGACACAACACGTCCAGACCTGGATGCTGGGCGGCAGAGGTCACCTCCCAGCTGGGGAGACGGACCCGAGAGCGCAGGAGGGGCAGATGTCCGCAGGCCGGCTCCCAGAGGGCACAGAGCTCGCCGCAGACAAGCTGTCTCAAGCTGCTCCGCTGCCTCTGCCCAGCGCCTGCCCCACGGACACTGCAACGGGTGGTTCCAGGGAAAGGGGAGGTGTCAGGTTCCCCGCCCCACCTAAGGGAGGGTGGATATGAGCAGGGAGGAAAAGCGAGAGAAGACAGGGAGACAGAAGGAAGGACTTCAGGGAGAAGACCCTGGAGGAGGCACATGGAGCAGAGAGATACGTGAAGAAGTCATGCTTCCTTCTCAGACTCGTACCAGGGATTTGGGGGACGTGGAAGGAGACACTTGACAGACGTAGGTGAGAGACTGCGGGGAGGCTGACAATGGCAGCCTTTACCTGGGCTTGGGTTTTGATTTTGCTCCTTTCCTTCCAGACTGGCCTGGCCCCTTCTGCCCCTTTGCTATGGGCCCCAACCAGTAGGTGCCTTAGACTGGTGGCAGCTTTCGGGCTTCAGAGACCCTCTTTGGGCCAACCCTGTTTGGCTGGACATTTACCCACGAGATGGATGGGTAACTTCGGGTGTTTCCTGGGGCAACTATTTTACCTATTCTTCCCCTTTTCTGTATTGTACATAAATTGTATTAAAGTTCCTTTCCACTGAAGGTCTTATGCACTAGAGTATGTTTTATCTTGGTGAGGCAGATGGTAGAACCTATTAGAACAGGCAATTTGGGGGTACTGGGGTGTCCCTCACCTGCCCAGTGACAACACAAAGAACCTACATGTGATCTGGCCCTTGGGTCTCAGACTCTAAGAGCCTCTGGCCTGAGGATGAACGTGGCTTCCCACCTGCCCACCCGCCTCAGGAGGAGCCGAGCATTTAGTTCACACCCATTACTGCCAAGGGCATTGCAGCCCAGAGCTGCTGCTTTCCAAAGACAATAATGATAAGTAATTACAGGATATTTTATGAAACAAGCTTGCATAAGGAAATCCTACATTAATCCAACATCACTGTGGGAAGGAGCTGCGTTTACTCACTCCATTATCTCTTCCTTCTCTCTCATGACTGGCAGTATCAAAAGCACTGAGAATACAACCACTGATAAAACACAGCCCCTACCTGCAAAGGCGGCTTCTAGAAGAGGAAACAGACTCCTTGAGGCAGTATTGCTGGGAGAAGCTGCTGAGGGTCCTGGCCTACAGACCCTGGGGGTCAAATCCATCCTCCCAGGCCCCTAAGTCGGCTGCTCAGCTCCCTAAAGTTTTGGGGTTCACTGTTTGGCCATTGAGGGTCATCACCCTGTCACCTTGGTCAAGAGGAACAAATCCCCATCTCCTTACTTGAATAAACAAATAATCAGCTCTCCTCACTGCAGGCCACGGCTTAGCCTGATCTATTGGCAGACACGCGCCAAGCCAGGGACCCCTCAAGTCTCCACCGGGCACAAGGCCTGACTCCCCTTCCCCAGACACTGCATCCAACCATCATAAGCAGCCACGAAAGCTGCGGACATGACAGAACTTGAGCCCCTCCTGAAAAAAATGGAAACCCCAAAACCTCTTCCCACCTCCACCACTCCCCATCTTGGCCACAAAGACTGTGAAGATCTAGAAGCCTCTCTCCATTGCACTGCTGACCACTCTCAGCCCTCATGGCTGCACCGCTGGTCACACTGCCTGCCCTTTGGCCCTCTAATTCCTGTCGACCCCGACTCTGAGAAAGCAGGGTGCGCCTCTGGTCACACAGATAAGAAACACCCACCACACTCCCCACACACACCAGGAGCACAGCGGTGAGCAAAGCTGACATTAGTCCTGCCCTTGAGGACTCAGCTGGGGGAGACGCCACCAAGAAGCAAGTTAATAGCATCACACAGAGCAAAACGTGACATGGGGAGAAATCAAGAAGGAAGGACAGACAGTGAGGGTGAGGGGACAGCAAAATCCTGAAAAAAGGCCCTGAAGTGCAGGAGGGCACCTTGCAGACACCCCTCGTCGGGGCCTGGAGCATCTCCACCTGCTTTCACCCAGCCTGTGCATCCTCTCCCACAGTTGGGTGGGGTCTTCCTCAAGCCCAGGGGCCATGGGGCTCAGCAGCCACCCAGGAGACAGAGAGGACGGGCTCAACCGACTCCCCATGAGGTCTCGCCGCTGCACGTGGCAGAGCAAGGACACAGCTGCCCTGAACCAACCCTCATGTTCACCTCCTCCCTCGCAGCTTCCCTCCCCACCTCCATTCCCAGAGCTGCAGTCGGGGGTCACAGCCCACCGGCAGGAGAGAGAGCGGGGAGGGGACAGGTCCCCACAGCTCCAGCAAGGGTCCCGGCATGGAGAAGACGGAGCAATGGATCGGACAGCAAAGGTTGGCCAGCCTGAAACAGACCCCCTGGGCAAAAGGCTAATCTAAGCAAGGGCCTGGGAGGCCAAATCTGCGTTAGGAAGCTGCCCCATCACTGGCCTGGGAACACCTAACCTCACCTCCTTTCTGCGGGCAAGGCAGCACTTAACCTGCAATACCCTGTCCATTGCACCTCCCCCGGAGACCTCCCTTTCGACCCCCACAGCCTTGGGGCCCCGCCAGTGAGTGACTCGGTCCTGCTGGGTCGCTCCCAGGTACAGAGAAGGTGGACATGCTATTAGACTTCTTTTTGGCTTCCTCTATTACCATTCCATCTGACACTTGTTTAATTCCCTCCGTGCCTGAAAGAAGACAGCAACAAAGCTATTGGTTTTGTCTGTATGTGTCCCGAGGGCGCCCTGGGTCCCGGGCACTGTGCTAAATGCATCCCTCGGGCCTGTGCCCTTATCAGCGGGCCGGACTGGCTTTGAATGTAGTTTCTGATGTAAGATTTTAATCCTCAGTGGCTTCAATTTCACAGATGAGGGTGAGAGCTTGGAGCAGCTCAGCGGCTTGGCCACGGTCCCCAAAGCTGTGAGAGAGCTGGCTCCGACGCCTGGCTCCGACGCCTGTGCTGCGACTGATCCAGGAGCTGGATGAGGTTTTCCACGAGGGCCCAGAGGGCAAACGTTGCAGGCTCTTCAGGCCCTGCAGGCTCTGTCCTTCCCACTCAGCTCTGTGTTTGCCCAGGAAAGCAGCCGGGTACACTGTGTGAGCTAGTGGACATGGCTTGTTGGGACAAATTGATTTAGCTAAACATGTGGTAGTCGGTGGGTGGCACCCAGGGGCGCAGCGCGCCGATCCTGGCTCCCACCACAAGGAAGACGCGGCTCCCCTGCTTAGTTCGGGTTGGAAACCAACCACCACTTCTTTAAAGAGGGCTTGAGGGAATGTTAAGCCATTTAAAGTAAGCTCTGTTTAGGTTTGCCAACGTCTGAGAAACTTCACACCTTAAAAACATAAGCAACACATCACAGAGCTGCAGACGCTCCTCTGCTGGGCCACCTGGTCCTTCCATGTGTGCTTTAACGAGGCTCGGGCAGCAGGGGCACCAGGCTCCCACGGCCAGCAGCCGTGCAGGCCCTCATTCTGAAAGTGGAAAATCAGCAATGAGAAACTACCGGCTTTCCTGGCCTCCAGGAGCTGAAGTTATAGCCTCCGCTGCTCTGGCCAACCCGGCGGAGGAGATGCTGGGCTCTGACCAGAGCCCTCTGGCCAAGCAGAGTGACTGCACGGTCCCCTGGACAAGCCAGGCCAGTCGGGCACTGGATGCTGGTGCAGCTTGGCACCAAGATGCCTTCTCAGGCTAAGAAGCTTTGCGGTCTCCAAGACCACAGCAGACCCCGCACACGGGCCGATCTCTCCTCGGTGGACCAAGAGGTAGCCTGTAGACAGGCTGCTCAGCACGCGGGCAGCAGAGTAAGTGAGATCCACAGAATCCTGTGCTTCTATGATGGTGGCTGTTTGACATCTACAATGCTGGGCCTCTATGTCAGAACAGAAAGTAGCTCGTGTCTGAGAGCTGTGAGCAGGTCAGCCGGTGTCGAAGGCCCGGAGATACTTGCAGGAGACCTGCCCGCAGGTGTCACAGGACAAGGTGCGCTCCCCCTACCCCGCAGATATGCAGCAACCACCCCTGGCCAAGCTTTCGGGGTGTTTGCTTTGGCCTCCCCTTTTGTTCCATGATATGTAGCCCAGGGAATCGCTCTGCTGTTCAGTGGAACTGAGATGCTACCTTTTCATTTACAAGCTCCGCGCACCCACCGAGACTTCATCATCAGCGCCACAAGGCAGGCACAATCCTACATCTAATTGCTTAAATAAACTGCCCACTTCAGATGGTGATTAACTGCGTTCTGATCCGCCGAGTGCCCACCTGGCAAGAGAGCTGGCCTGAGCGCCTACTCCAGCCCAATGGATGGTGCCTGGGCAGAGGGGGAGGCAGAAGTCCTAGAGGCTGAACCTACAATAGGGCTTTGATGCTGCAGGGGGAAGACCCAGGAAGGCAGGGGGGCTGCAGGCCTCAGATTTACCCTGGAAGCCACCAGCCCCACAAGCCATGACTCATCAGCACCCCCATTTCCCTCTTTCTCTTTCTTCAACCCAAATACTGGATGGGTGGGGAGACTCCCCAGGAGCCTGAACACATCTGAGGGAGTCTGCTCAGAGTCCAGGAAAACGACCCCACTGGCACCTGTGTGTTTCTGGCCCCATCCAGGGGCTGGCTCCAGGGGAGCAATGCCAAGCTTCTGTATATGATTCTCCCTGAAACAGAAGGGCACATCCTGGGGGAGGGTCACAGGTCCCACCTTTGGGGGCATCACAGGGGCACGGCTTTCCCTCTGGTCTCTACAGATGGGTCCCCTCTGCAGTGTAGGGGTGCTGGAGGCAGTGACAGCGAGGTCCCCAGAGAAAGCTCTGCTTTCTCCAGTCCGACAGTGACTGTGTTTTGATCTTGGACAAATCACTTAAGTTCACTAGTTCTTAATTTAAGAAAGGAAGCAACACATTTACTCTGTGCCTGGTGTGCACTAAACAAGCAAGGATGACCTTAATAATGCTGTTATAAGGACGTGAGCACCAGGGAACTAGCCTCGCTAAGTGGCGTATGAGGCAGCAAGCGTGTCACGCCGGCGTGGTTTCCAGTCAGTGGTCTCTGAAAGAGCTACAGAGCCCTCATCTCCAGGATCTGGATCTGCTCACTTCCCCCATAAGCCACCGAGGACACTGTTAGGTGTGGTGGGACAGAAGCCAGGCATGTGCCCTTTTAAAGTGTTGGGGCACAAAGGAAACCATCCGGACCTCTCTGGGTTCTTCTAGGCTGGCACCTAATAATCCACCCTCAGAAGAAGAGAAAAAAATCCAAAAAGAGGTTTAATAATGACACATCTACCTCCTGTAGCCATGGGTGGGAAGAGCAGGACTGATGACGGCCCGCGTGGCTCCAGACCCCACCTTAAACATCTCAGCCAAGACAGGAGGACAGTGGGGGAGGACGGGAGGTCAGCTGGGAGGTCACCAGGGAAAGCACAGGAGACAAAGTATAGTATGCAAATTGACTCCTGCCTTCTCCATGGAAACAAGAAGGTGTGCGGGGCTTCCAGGTGCAGGCCCTCGAAGAACTTTACAAACATCTTTCTCAAAAGTGACCTTCCCCGACCTTCAGGGTCCCTTCCCATGAAGTCAGTTTTGTCAGAATGACCTGCTTGGGGAGGCGGGTTCCGGTCCACTCCAGATGTGAGACACGTGGACAGGCCAGCAGCCTCTGCTCGGCCTCCCGCCTGCCCACAGGGCCCGCACGGCGTCCTGTCAGGCCTCCTTGGACCCTCAGGGCACCATCGTGCTGTGCCCGAGAAACAGACGCACCAAACTGACACAACTTAAGCTTATTAGGACACCCCATGGGCCAGACCTGAAGTCTCTGGATGACGAGGTGTGCGCGTCACCGGGCGGGCGGGCGGGCAGGTGGCCGTAATCTTCTGGCACAGACTCCAAGACCCAAGGAGAGAAGTGGATGCGCTCACAATGACAAGGGGTCTTGAGGGGTGGGGGACTTAACAAGGGGCCACACCACGCACCACCTCTGCAGCCAAAGCCGCGGCTGGCTCTGTCCTAGGCCTGGGGCTGCAAAACTGCTGTCAGGCTGCCTCTTCAGCTTTGAGCTGCGTGGAGCCCTGACCAGACTGGGGGTTTTCCCCGTCCCTCTAATGCCTGACCGGGGGGGCAAAGAAACCGAGCACTGGGCTTTGCCTGTGTTTTGGGCCTCCTGTCCTCCTGCCCCCAACCCTCCCATCCAGCTACTGGTGACAGTGTCCTCCCCAGAGGCTCACTCCTGTCCCTCCCCTACCAGCCAGGCTCTGACGGAGCCACTCACTGGCTGGGCTCAGGATGTGTTGCCCAAGGGCAGCCTTCCCAGGCTCTGGGCCTCTGTCAGGCATGGGGCTCCCCAGATGTGGCCAGGCCTGTTCTCACAGACGGGCCTCTCCTACTGAGGGACCTGACTACTGCTCTGGGAGAGAGGGGCTGGCACTGCTTGGGTCACCCCAGTCCAGGGCATCCTGACACAATCCCTGGGTCCCGTGCTGAAGCTGAGCAGACACGGGTGTCAGGATCCAACCCTGTGCATGACAAAGGCTGGCTTGAAATCTTAAGGGGAAAAAGTCACATTTTCCAACAGGTTATTCAGAATCACGAAACAGTGGAACTCTGCAGCTGAGAGGGCACTTAGAGGTCACGCAGCACTGGGCACTGGGGTCACCGGGGTTTAAGATTCCCCAGATAGTCAAATATCCCAAAAGGGGGACTGGGTGGGGGAGGGAGGAACTGATGGAGGGTGTGTCCCCTGCTGTTCTCCCTCATGTCAGAAGAGAGAGGGTATCTTAGTTCCGAAAACGGAAAGGAATGATCACATGCTTTTTTTAAATGTACACAGCCAACTTGGTGAAAACTCCCATGTTGTCTTTCTTTCTATCCTCACCCAATTGGTCACAGGCAAGCTCTGGCAGGGAGATCTGAGCGACAATGGGGGACTACAGAGCAAGGGTGGCTCCCTGGTTTTACAAAGAAGAAAACAGCCCCCCAAGACGGCAGGGAGTGGGGCAGGGGGACCATGGGCTGTGAGGATTCACAGCCCAGTCTTCCTTCTGGGTCTGCTAAAATTAGCTTTGGCTGGTTATATCTTGATTTTTCTAGCCTGGCAAATAATCAGCAAGAAGCACATAGATTGATGCAATAAAAAGGGAAAAAGAAGTTTAATAGTAACACTTGTATCTCTGGTCTAAGCAAGAAGGACTCGGCGTGACTGAGCAACTCGCCCACACCCACATGGGGCCCCATCGCAAGCAGATGAGCCAGGGCGGCAAGACTTTAGGGGGAGAAAGGGAGGGGCAACTAGGGAGATTGCAGGGAAGCAAGACAAGGTGGTTAGGTCTTCCTACAACTGCTCTCAGACTTTACGTGTAAATAACAACCCCAGTCCAGCCTTCTGAACCCTTCCTATGAAGTCAACCTTTGGCCAAAGAGACATATTTTGGGTGGCACATTTTTGCTCCTCTACAATATCACATGATATCTCTGTTGGCTTGAATATCTGGCAAAGCTTTGGTTCTCTCTCAAACAATCTCACTCTCTTCCAGCGACTCTGAAAAAGCACATGTGTAGGTGGCTCACGAGAAGGGGACCCATTATCAGAGGACAGAGCTTGCGTGACCTCGGGCTACCATTCTCATCTGCATCCTGAGAAGCCAACAGTGAGGTAATGTCGCAGCAGAGCGCAAGCGAGATGAAGCCTTCCCTTTCATGTTAGTCGCTGGGATCTGAAAACAGTTCTCGAAACTGAGTATCAATGAGTCACCTACCCGCCTTTGCTGTGTCTGGCATGCCCAGAGCTTGAGGTCTCTTTCGAAGAGCGGGAGAGGTCTCACTTGCCTTTCTTCCCTCAGACATGTGACCTGCCTTCTTCTGTGGTGTTGACTCTTCCTGGTCAGCTCGACCCACAGTGTTGTGGAAATTTACTTACATCTTTCCACCCTTCTCCCTCTCCACTTTCTCAGGTTTTCTGAGGAAAAAGTAGCTGAGGAATTTGCTCGTTGCCCTGAAGTGAGTAAATCTCCCGTCGTGTGGCTGGTGAGCGGATGTGGACCAGACTCAATGACTTAACTGGAGAGTTCTCAATTCTCTGCTTCGTGAAGTCTACGAAATTTCAATACTTTGAAGGACTAATGTGGCTTTATGACATACAAGACAGACCCCATAAATTATCTGCTTCTCTTAAAGTAAGAATAAGGGATCAACAGTTCTGTGAAAGGATGATTTAAATCTCAAATTCTTTCGCCTTTCCAAAAAAGGACACCCACAAAACTGGCATTTATCACCCAAAGCAAAGATTATTCCAATTTCTTCTGGTGGTAAAAGTCTTGACCCCACAGCCAGGCGGTGTTAAACAGATGGTCCCTTTAACCCACACGTTTGGAAGTACAGGAGAGGAAGGTGGCCTTCTGGGTCTTTCCTAGTTAGGAGAAGGAGAGATGAAAATGGCTTGTTTGTTGTCAAGCGAAAAGGCAGAGGCTGAAGGAGTGCATGATGGCGTGACTCATTCTGGCCTTTCTGGAAAAATGGCCAAACCAGGCCCCTGGGACTCACCTGGGTGCCGGCGAGGGGACCTGACTCTGTCCGTGGGTTGAGTGTCCAAGACCTGGCTCCATGGCAGCCTGAAGCCGACATTTACTGAGCAGGAAGTGCGCCTTGCGCCAAAGGCCTCGCAACTGGGCCTTCGCTAAAAACTTCCTCTGCTGACAGTTGATTCAAGTTGTTGTGACAAAACAGTCCTTCCGCACAAAGATGGTGAAATGTGTGTTTGCTCAGCAATGGCACTGAGTCACTGTGTGTATTTTTGTTTTCCCTGAAAGCGCAGACGATGTCAGGAGTCAGGCAGAGAGAATTCTGGCATGTAAGAGGCTTGGACACACTCTCCATGTTGTCAGGAGCTGGTCTGCAGGTTTATGAGGTGCAGGAGGCCTCCTCTGGGGTGCAGGCACCTTCTGAAGGGTGCACTCAGGATCTGAGATTTCTCTGGGCCTGTGGAGTCTTTAGCAGCTCAGTGCCGGGCTGTCTGACACCTCCACGGAGACAAGGCCACCGGTCACTACTGAGGGAAATCTTTTCCGGAGAAAGCACCCCTAGCCTCCCAGTTCTAAACAAAACTACAGGCATTTATATTCTGTAGCTGAGGTTAAGATATTCTCAGACTCCAAAGCACAGAGAAAAAACATCTCTGACGTTCTCTGGGAGGCTAGAGTTCACAGAAACAGCTCGTCTGCAGATGGCCCAGCCTTCTGTGCCCTAATGCGTACAGCCTGGTCAACTGATAATAAATACAACAAGCTTAGTGTACCGAATGCACATGACAAAGGCTCAAAACAAGCTGTGACACCACTGTGTTAAAAACAGTAGTTATCAGTATGATACAACCTGAGCTTGTGAGCGTCTGTTAAATGCTTCCAGTGAGAGACGGCCTTTTGCTAAGCAGCAGTTAATCGACTCTTTGAGGGCAGAGCCTGAGAACCTCAGATTTTAGCACAGCATACTTGGCAAAGGCATCTGTGACCTGCGATGAACAACGAGCAGTTGTGGGCTCCATGGATAGCACTACAGTGGAGAAGCTGGTCTAGGCTGACTTATCTTCAAACACCAGGGCCCCACGCACCGTGGAGCGCCCTGCTGGCCAGACCTCGTGGGCCTGTTATCTCAAAGCAGCACGGAATACAAGGAATTTGCATCTAGTTTTGTACTTTTTGAATACTTACTTATCAAATAATAATCTTCCCAAATTATGCAGAAGACATGCTAAGAAAATGAAGGTTGCTCTTTCCTCACCCAAGTTAAAATAAGATGGTGCAGTCTTAAGAAAGCTTTAAGGTACTGTCTTGAGGGGAAATCTAAAGTTATGATATTCATGTCTAACCATATGTATTTTTAAATTTCTAATGCAATTATCAATAGATTTTACTTTAATTGATATGAAAGTTAGTTTTGTTGAATTAAATTTAAAATTGATTTAAATTTCTAACTCAACATCAATAAATAAAAGTTAAGCTTCCTTATACTTTCTGGTTTATAATACTGGCTTTTATCAAAATTGAAGCTTACACATATGTGTGTGTATATATACATCACTCAAAATTACTTAATTGTAGGAACTTTACTAAAATCTGTACTTTAAAAAATTTCTTGTAATTTCTTTTTTCTTACATTGTTGAGTCCCCATAGTTCTCCCACCATCAAATCACCTGTGGAACCATCACTATAGTCCCTTCTGTTCTTCCCTCCTCTATTTTGACCCCCCTTCCATGCTATATGCCTCAGAGCTATGGTCAGCTTGCTAGTTTTGTGTTTTTCTTAACCTTTTGTTTGATTCCTCTATATTCCACATATTAGTGATATCATCTGGTATTTATCTTTTTTCTTCTGACATTTCACTGAGCATAATCCCTCCCAGATCCATCCCTGTTGCTGCAAATGTCATGAGTTTGTCTTTTTTGAGCACTGAGTACTATTCCATTGTATACATAACCACAACTTTTTGATACACATGTCTATTTTGGGGCATTTAGGTTGTTTCCCTATCTTGGCTATTGTACATAGTGCTGCAGTAAACATAGGCATGCAGGTTTCCTTTCAAGTTAGTGTTTTTGTGCCCTTTAGGTAGATTCCTAGGAGTGGATCATCTGAATCAAATGGTAGATCCATGTTTAGTAGTTTGAGGATCCACCACAGTTTTCCATAGTGGTTGGACCAGTTTACATTACACCAGCAGTGTAAGAGGGTCCCTTTTTCTCCACAACCTCTCCAGCATTTGTTGTTTCAAGTTTTTTAATGTGTCCATTCTCACAGGTATAAGGTGGTATCTTATTGTGGTTTTGATTTTCATTTCCCTGATTATGTGATGTTGAATATTTTTTCATATACCTGTTGGCCATTTGCACTTCTTTTGAAAAATGTCTTTTTAGCTCTGCTATCCATTTTTTGACTGGGTTGTTTGCTTTGCTTTTGTTGAATCATGTGAGCTCCTTACAGATCTTTGATATCGGTCCTTATCTGTCATATGGTGTGCAAATATTTTCTCCCATTCAGTAGGATGCCTCTTTGTAAAATCCCTACTTTAAAAATGAGAAAACCTTTGCCTTCTCAAGGTCACACAAGGGACAAGTGGCAGAACCATGTCTGGGCAGCTGAGAGGAGACGTGACCTTACAGGTCAATACCCAGAGCGAAGTGGCATGATATCGTCACATACCCGGATGCCCTGGATGGTGTTTAGCCCTTTTTTCCCTTAAGGACAAATTCTGAGATTGTTCCCACTTTACGTTACAGGAGAAAGAGAGGGACTCACAGAGAGAAGGAAGCTGGAAGTAAGGTACAGTCACCCTACTAAACATGATACTTTCCTGCAAATCAGCTAACAGTTCCAGCATGTCACTGTCATTGTGTGGAATAAAACACACTGGGACACAGAGGTGCTGGCTGCCACTGCTGTCTCCTGGACTTGCTGGTGCTGGCACCGCACCATCGCTGGAGGGGAGCGGGGTAAATGCCTGCAAACCGGCCCTTGGCCCACTTGCTCTGGCTGCTTCTAGAGCTCGAAATGGCCACCCCGTCACACCCACTGGGGACTGTCCTACAGCTGGGCACGGGGTCTCCACGACCAGGAGTGGCAGTTACCTAGGCATGTACAGGACTCTCTCGGCCACCACGAAGCCCACCCTGAAGAAGAGGTTGCTGGCGGGCAGGAAAGGCAGAACCAGGAACAGCAGGCCCACGAGCACTTCCCTGTGCTCCAGTCTCTGAAACATAAGGACGAAGGACAAGTGAGTTCTTGCTGAATCCCACCATTTAACCTCCCCTTCTTCAGGTTCTCCCGGTCAGGGGGCTGACACACATGGCACAGCAGACTTCTCTTGTCTTGCCTGCTGCTCCTCTCAGCTGAGGATTTCAGATGATCTGCCTGTTCTACTCCTCACTCTGTCTCTGGTGAATCCTCTCACGCCCCGCCTATCTGGCTTATACCCCTGTTTTTCTACCCCCCCCTCCAAAAGACCTAATCAAACAAATGTTGGGCTAACTTCACAGCTAGAATCTGTGAGAGTAAGAAATTGAGACAACATCTCTCTTAAAAGCTGAAGGAAAAATACAGGTGATTTCTGTTACCTGACAAAGTCCTCAACCCAAATCCAAAGGCCTTCTGTAATCAAAACATGTCACCCACCTAGCGTGAGACTCCTTGTTGCTCCTAAACAGATGGTGATGAAAGCCTGAGGGCCTTTGGTCTCATTGGAAGTCATTTAATAGCCCCCTTTCCAGGTGTATGGCGGTTACTTACACTGCTAAAATTGGAGCTTCCATACGACCCAGTAATATCACTCTGGGAATCTACCCAAAGGACACAAAAATATCAATCCAAAAAGATATATGCACCCCTATGTTTTTGCAGCACTGTTTACAATACCGAAGATATGGAAACAACCCAGATACCCAAAATTAGATGACTGGATCAAGAAGATGTGGTACATATACACGATGGAATACTATTCAGCATTCAAAAAAGATAAACACATGCAATTCGCAGCAACATGGATGGAGCTAGAAAGAATCATGCTCAGCGAAATAAGCCAGAAAGAGAAAAATATAGAATGGTTTCACTTACAGCAGGAATATAGGGGAACCAAGTAAGAGAGAGACATTCAGCGAGGGAGGGGGAGGGAAAGGGCTCAAAACGGGGAAGAAAAGAGCACAAGGGTCTATGGTGATGGGTCACAGGTGAATCGGTAGTGGGTAACCTACAGGGAATACACATAATGTAAAAGATATAATTAGCAATAAAAAATATATATTAAAAATATATAAAAAATAAAATAAATAAAAGCTCCTTTTCCAACTAACTGACGTGGTCACATTATGCTCTTGCCTCGCCTGTAGCTGAGCATTCAGAGGGCTGACACCCCTCAACAGACTCACACTGAAACAATTCCATCCACTGTTTCCAATTTGACATTCAAACACCTCTGTTCGTGTTTCATTGAGGATACTTCCCACCACATAGCAACAACAACACGGGTCTCTGAAGTGCAAGAGGGTTGACATGGAGATAAAAGAAGAACTTGACTGCCTGACCCCTAGTCAGGAGTCATCTTTTCCCTGGGAAGTTCTGATAAAGAAAAAGAAATGTCTTACCCTGTGAGACAAAGGGTGACACCATTTCTCCAACAAGTCCTGCACTGAGTTGCTCCCCAGAAACAACACTGTTGGAAGGGGGCCCTGAATCTACCACAGGCAGAAAGGGAGGGTCCCCGGGCTGGGACCGCCAAAACCAGAAGGGGCTGTGGTGTGCTGGAACAGTGGGGATTTTCAAGGCCCCCTAAGGCATCTGACATGAATAAATGCTCTTCCCCACCAGCCCCTCTACACCAAATGCCGTGGCCCAGGTCACAAATGTGCTGAGCCACCTCGGCCTGCGCAAGTCGCCGGGTCCTCCTGTACATCCAGGGGCCGAACACAAAACGAGAGCAGGTTTTAGACGCAATTCTGCCAAAAGCACAACCAGTTATCAGGGACGCTCACACACAGTGCAGTCTCATCCTGAGCCCCAGTCCCTCCTCAGACCCTCCGCAGAGGAACGAGATTCTGAGGGAAGGGCTGTCCCCCACCCAGATAAGGCCCATCGCTCTGTCACCATCTCCTCTAAATGAGCAGAAAACAATTTCCGACTTTCTCCCACTATAAGGAGAGCTTCACGTGGGAGACACTGCCCTCCGCGGAGCGACGAGTCCGCTGTTCGTGGACACGCGCCTCCTTGTCACGGGCGGCCACAGAGGGCGCTTTGCCCCAGCTTGAGCCTCAGGGTGTCAGTCGCGGTCCTGGGCCTCTGCTAGTGCTATTGAAGCAGAGGTGGGAATCGGAAACAAACAGGTTTCCTCATGGTCATTTATCAGGGTCTTGCTAAAGGGATGAGAACACGAGGCCGTGGTGGGTGGTGGCGATCGTTTGTGAAGATACAGAGACGGCAGGAGAGAAAGTACCCCCCACTGCCCAGCGTGGCCTCCAGGGCTCACGTCCCCACTGTCCTTGCACACCCATGCTCACACATCCACCCTCGATTCCTGCCCCGTGCCACAGTGACACAGCCCTGCAAGAGCCCGGACAAAGGGCACCAGGTTCAAGGAAGGGGGTGAAGGGCTGTTATCAGACACCCCGTTTGGAAACTCATAGGCTATTGTGCACCTGGGAGAGGCCTTGGGAGGACCTGGTGAGGAGACGGGGTGAACTCTTTAAATCCCGGTGCCTTGGGCCTCCCTGAAGGCCTAGGTTTGAATCTCAGTGCTGCTATCACTGCTATAGCCTGAGTTCGATCCCGGGTCAGGGAGCTGACCCACATGCCGCACGCTGCTCCCCTCAGTGGTGGATTTCAGTCAGTCCACCTGTTCTGCTCCCCTCTCTTGTCTCTGGTGAATCCTCTCACCTCCTGCATCTTTGGCCTACACCCCACTTCTTCTATACAAAAATAATTAAAAAAAAATAATAAATAAAGCCCGGTGCCTTAGGCAGGCGGAGTCCGGCTCCGGAGCCTCCGAACTGCATGACCTGAATGGTGGGAAATTCAGTTGTAAACTGCTCAACTCAAGAGGAACAGAGTTCAAAAGGAGCGTTTCTACCTTAGGAGTTTCTATAACAGGGCCTAAGAAGCCACCTCTCTCTCTCTGCCAAACAAAAAATGTCCCTGCATCTCAGCTGCCGTCTTCACGCTACGCTAGAGACATCCTGTCTATTGTTTCTCCTGGGACCCCTGAGAGGGGTGGAGGGCTGCTGCCCACGTGAGACATCACCACACAGTGGAGAACTGTTCTGATCAGCAGTGCTGCTTCCAGGCAGGTGAGTCCTCTGAGGAGGGGCTTGTGAGCAGGCGGGAGGTGTATTTCGCTGGGTTCGGCATGCAGAGGAAAGTTCTCTCCTGGGTAGGGGGTGGAAGGGAAGTGGAGAGACCCCAGCTCTTTAGGGAAGCTTCTGGGCTTTATTCTGCTGTTACAGTCATACGGGTCGAACTGGTGAGTGGTCAAGAAACTAAAGGTCTATTTTATTTCATTGTTTTCTTCCAAAAATGCAGCATCTTGCACCCATACTTTCCTCACAGATTCATCTGTTCTTTCATTGCTTTGTAAGCTTCTGAGTCCACGACACAGGTGTGGAAGTGACGGTCTCGCTGCTCCAACCCCTGACCTCTGCCGTGTGCCAGGCAGATACCCCACCCCTTCTTTGCCTCACTCAAGTCCTCTGGAAGACTCCGTCCTGGCCAGGGCCCTGGGGTAAAACAGCCTCTGATCACCCACTCATGTAACAGCTGCACACGCTGCTGGCTCTTCGGTGTTATGTTTCCAGTCATTGAAAGAACCCAGCAGGCAATTGCTTCTGTTCCCTCTGCATTTCCCAGGCACAATTCTAGGCTCTCTGGAATACATCAGTTAGCAAAACAGGTCAGAAAAAAAAAAATTCTTGCCCTTATAGAAAGGGGGGGTGGAGAACCAAGAGGGCGAGCCTGGCATGGGTGTCTGCTGTACGGGCAGGTGGCTGCAGTTCCCCACGCCGGGCTTGCCAAGCCATGTGAATGGAGATGGGCACACCCTGCACAAGGGGAGGCTGCAAGGGGAGCCCAAGGGACAAGGGCCAGGCACGGAGACCACTTCGGTCCTTGTAAGGATCGTAAAGATCGAGACTTCTTCACTTGGACAGAAGGAGCCACCGGGAAATTTAAGCACAAAAGGGACAGCACCTGACTTACATCCTCATCCCCGGGAGACACAGGGGACCAGCAGGAGCCCAGGGAGACAGCAGTGATGGGGCAAGGGCTAGACAGATTTTGAAAGGCGAGTGGACAGCATCTATCGAGGGACTAGATATGATATTAGAATGACAGACGGGGGAGGGAGGGAGGAGACCCTGAGAACTAGGGCTTCCCACCTCCTAGAAGCACAGGAATGGGAAAGAGTCGGGGGAACGACGATGGGAGAGCTTGGGAGTCAAATCTCGATGCTGTGTTTGAGACACCCTTGTAAGAATGTGTGTGCACCCCTCCGCCCCTGCCCATGATATTAGTTCATCTATTCTAGCACACTTGAGCTTAAAGGCCTTGCCATCAATGTTCTGACCAGGAGTAAAGCAGCTATAAGCCTATGGGCAAACTTGCTTTCTTTTAATACTCTTTGTAGTATCTTGAGGCAAAGCCTCTATAAGATTAAAGAATGTCAAGGACTTTTTATGGGGGCTGAGCACCCCCCAGGCTATAGTTATCACAATCGCCACCCACTACGGGCTCGCTGGACATGCATCGTATTCACAGCAAACCACCGAAGAATATTCACAGCAAACCACCAAAGAATATTCACAGCAAACCACCAAAGAATCTTACAGTCACTTAGTCTGCTCCATGTTTTCAACACAATAGGCAATTTCCAGGAGGATTTCTGACATGTTCCAGATGCTTTTATGACTGGGAGTCCTAGCTGCGTATTGTGTGGTTCTCTTAGAACAAGATGGAAAAAGGTGTGGTCCCTGAGATGAAATGTCATGTTCTGGGTGGAAAGAGGAAGGACAGAAAGCTCCAGGGGTTGACAAGCATCCTCAGGCCTTTTTAAGCGTCTGGAAGCAATTAGACACATAGCAAAACACGCGGAGCCTATGAACCATCAAGTTAGCGAAATACTGTTAGGATTTAATATTTTCACTCAAAGGGTGGCAATTATTCTGAGTAAAGCCCAGTACTACAGAGCATGAAATCTTGCCAGGAGCCCTAAAGCACACTAATCAAGAAAAAGAGAGAGCAGTTCCTGACGCTGCCAAGGTCTTTCTTCCATGACAAAGCTATCTAATTCTTCCATTAGTAAATCTAGTGAGTCTTCCAATTAAGGTATAAACATCAGAGGTTGCTGAGTCATTTTCTGATTAAAGGAAGAGACTGGTGAAAATATAATTGACCAGGGAGGACAAAGTGTACAAGAAATTATCTAATGACGAGGCAAATACTCCTGCCAGGACCAGATGAGAAGCCACATGGTGCCTGGTGGGCCGCGCTGGCCACCCCACAAGAGGTGAGGAGGGCAGTGTGTACAAAACGCAGGCCCACCCCAGGAGCACCAGTCACAGACAGGGGGCATCTTAGGGTGACTGCCTAGGGGCCTCTGACTGTCGCATAGCCACAGAATAAGAAGTTGCATTTCTAGTTTATTTTGTTCCTATCTCCACCCCTAAGCAGAAAAGAATAGAGAAATCCAGCCACAGCAGTGAGAGGTTATAAAAATAACCACAAAAAGAGAGGCTCCCAGGTGGTCTAGGGGTTAAGTCTCAGCACTATCACCCCTAAGGCCTGAGTTCGATCCCCAGCCAGGGAGCTGATCCACATGGCCTAGCAGATTCCTTCTGTCTCTCCCAATGCTCCCCTCAGCAGTGGATTTCAGTACATCTGCCTGTTCTGCTCCCCACTCTGTTTCTGGTGAATCCTCTTACCACCCTGCACCTTTGGCCTACACCCCAGTTCTTCGACACAAAAAAAGAGAACAACTACAAAAAGAGAAACAGATCCTTTCTTAGACCCGCCTATGTCTGCTAAATTTTCAATTACCTTTAAAGACGTCTGTAATATGTCTACAATTAGGAGGCTGAGGTGATGACACCAGTGCTCATTTATAAATAAATTGGGATACTTGCCATTATTTTCTTTCTCTTAATAAACACTCATTTTTTCTTAACTTCACAGAATAGTTCCATGTTGGGATTCTACCCTACCATTAGTTACACTGGAATCTACCAAATCCACCAACAAGCTTCAGCATCTTAATTTATTAGCGCCACACTTGGGGAGGCTGGGTTGGGGCAGGACTGACGTCAGTAGCATCACAAATATTTTCGATTATGTAAAGCAGGATTATAATTTGAAATATGGAGAATTTTAAAAAGCAATCCATTGGATTGTACTTTTTTTAAAGATTTATTTATCTATACATACAAGCTGGGTACAGACTAGAGGCGTGGGGTGGCGAGAGGGTTCACCAGAGACAGAGTGGGGAGCAGAACAGGCAGATCAGAAATACACTGCTTTAAAAATATCAAATGGTTTCACTTATAACAGGACTATAAGGAAACCAAATAGGAGAGAGA